>SMLS01061981.1:0-30135 GCA_004785975.1 Popillia japonica
CGCTGTATGGGGGCTATAAAATTGTTAGGTGTACCTGACGTACATACGAGAATCGAATTGCTAGGCTCACATTTACGTACCTATATCTTTTCTAGTTTAATTAATCGAGGATAATTGCAAAAATTGGAAAAAATATCTTAAATATTTTATTGCGAAACGCTATTATCCACTAAAAAAACCCTCGAAATAAACAGAATATCTAAGAAAGTTATTTCCGAGGTTTGAAACTGAAGGCGAGCAATGCCCTTCACCGCTAACTCAATATACATTCCAAGTGTCGCGCTTGGGCTTAACAGAATTCATCCCTGTTACCGATCGTCCCTGTTGTGTACCTCGTAATCTGTTTATTACAGAGACTGAACACCGACAGATGTACATATAAAATGAACGTTGGACATCAGGATATACCCTGAATTACAAGTTGTAACCCCATGTAAATCTAATTCGGCTAAAGAGATTCCCCGAAATACCTCACTCGGAATAATAAACAGATAGAAAGCTTGGATTCTTCGCACAATATGACTTTCGGATATTCGTCGTAGGAGGTGAGTACGACTTTCGTTAAATTTTATTTTCCGCATCGGATAAAAGAAGCTTTGCCTTCATATTAAAACATAATGCTCTCTTCTAATATTAAAACGTCGAAAGAAAAATAAAACTCTTAACAAAAAATCCGAGTACTGAGAACGTAATATCAATTAACCTTGAACGTTACACGCAAGAACTTTTTCATTAAAAAAAAAGGACGAGGACAACATCTAATTCTTAATAGCTCTCCAGCTGAAAGAAAGAAGAAAAAAAAGCGATTGAAATTAAATTTTGCCTGGGTAAAACATCGGGGGATCCACCGGTTTTCGGTATTTTCCCTGTTCAAGGCGGTATTATCATAAAATCTTAAATTCAAATTTTTAATGGAAGAAAAACAACTCACTTATTAAATAATTAAATCGGCAAATTCATTATAAAGGAGGCGGAGTTTCAGGGAGGATCACTACCTATCTGGTAAACTTTCTTAAACGATCTGCTTCTTTCGATTAGGACATCTTGATGTGCATAACATCCAAAATACCATACGGGACAAAAAAGTCTTGCTCAGCAATGGAGGTGTAAGAATTATTGCTCTGATCTAAGTCTGCGAACTGCAGAAACGAAAGAACCGGAGATAGTAGTTCCATATCCTTCCGCTTCGGCAATAAAAACTATAAAAATCGGGAAGTAAAGACCTCCAGTGCAAATGGCGCTCGCTGATATCGCCTTGTTAATTGCTTTAAGTTGTCTGGTAGATACAGGGGCCAATGCATCAGTTGGAATTATCGTCCAGCGTACAGCAGCACGTCCTCGTTGCGGGAAAAATAGAGGAAAAAGCCGCCACAATACTGACGGCGTTTTTAACGTGTATTGCCGTTCTCTTTCCAACCAGTACAAAGCGCCTATTTCGCACAGAGCAGATAAGGGGCGATGTATTTATTACGGTTATGTTACGGTTTTACAGCTATATATGCGGGGAAAATTGTGTCTTACACGTGGAAGAATAATTTCGTATGTTCGTAGATCGATTAGTTCAAAATGTGCTGTTGTTGTGACAGCACGTATACCTAAATTGTTGCTGTTGAGGTTATAAATATATAAGTTTCTTCTAATTAGAGAATCCCCCCGCACATACATATGTGAGTTAGCTAAAAATGTATTCATGCTGGATAGTAGTCTTGAAGCAAAAAGTCTACGTACACAATTGCAATTTCCCGTAGTGGTTCTGCGGAAAAATATATTTCCATATAGTAATGAAAAGTCCGTTTTCACACTTATATTTACAGTATTGTATACATACCTCATGCGTAGAAAGCTACTGGAAATATGTGCGGAATGGCGGAAAATATAAAAAAATCTAGTGTATGTATGGGTATGAATGTAGACCATCTATGCATCAACGAAAAACATCGACAAAAACTGTAGCGCTTTATCACTACGAAAAATTCAACAAAAAACGGTCAAAAATGCACAACATCCAGCCGTGCGTATAGCATGCATTAATGGAATATCATAAACACTTGCGTTTTAGCGGAGGACCGTGCATAGCTTTTACGGTTTGGTTGGTGATAAGTTACCAGGGCACTCCGAATATTGTTCTCAAAGCTTTGTTTTTTTTTAAGTTTGAGCTAAATTAAACTAAATTGATACTACCGCTAGATGGCGCAACAAATAATTCCGTACAAAAAAATAAGTGGACAATAATTTTAATATTTATTTCAGAAATTTAAAATTGATGTTACATATGTACTATTATAAATTATAATAGGAAGACGCACTAGCTGATCCATCAAACTACAATAATGATATATTTTAAATACATAATTCTACAGTTCTTCAACAGAATCACTATTTCCTCGATATCACTGTCACTTGTATCATCATTTCCAAACGAAATAATAAATGGCTCGACCACATCATCTATTAAGCCATGTAACTTGCATATTTTGCCTTCTTCTTTAATCACATGTTCTACACATTTTGTCTACGTTTCTACATTACATTTGTAATGTATTATTTCCAACAACTCTAATCGCACTATGAAGGGATCAAACAGTATTTCTTGCATTTCCCTTATTGTGTTAAAGTTGTTGGTATTTTTTCCCTTTTTTCTGCTATGGTAAGATGCATTATCCACTATAATACCACTATTTTCAGGTAATTTCTTTAAAATATCATTGAACCACTCCTCAAAAACATTTGCATCCATTTCAACGAGGTAATCGACTGTTTTTCTTCCTTCAAATAGTAGTAACAGATCGTCGACAAAACCGTTTTTAGAATCAATATGTGAAATAATTAAGAGTCTTCCTTTACTAGCAGGATTTTTGAGACCAGTACTTACACCATCTATAAATGCTTGTTTGCGTGGTTGTAACATTAACATCTACCCACATGTTTGCTATTGTGTGCCCTTAATTCAGCTTAGTTTGGTCTAAATAATAGATTGGGTGTTGCTCATTTCTATATTTTGATATTGAAGATAAATATTTTCGTCTCCACAAAACAATGTCATCACCTTCGAGCAGTAAACTTTTACGATTACGTTTTAAATATCTGTAAACACAAACTCTGTATTATATAAAACACTTAAATAATTAGTATCCAAACTTACTTAAAATTAAGCATCTTTAATAATTTATACACGGTTGAACCACTCATTGGATGTACATATATTTAGATCTTCTCTTATTTTGTTTAAGATTTTGTTTAATGTAGGAAGTTCTCCATTGCAAAAAAAGCCATGTATGATTCTTCTTATTATGTATTTAAACTATCGTCAACTGTAGGTGGCAGCACCTTTCTTCCAACTCATATTAGTGGTGGTGAAATTAGTGCTCTAGGTTTATATTCACCAATAATATGGTAAACACTTGTCCTCGAAACACCTATTATTATGGTTATTAACCATTTGAGGACCAGCGGTTAGCAGCACTAACCATTTATTAGAAATAAATTCTGTAGTTGCCTAGTGGTTTTCAGGAAGAACCAAAGTGTTTACTAGATTGCCTATGTAATAATAATAATAGCCTTGTTTGCGGAAGACATCCTCGACATGCCCAAACGTAAAGAGCTTCAGAATATGCATTTAAATATATACCAAGAATATCAAGAATATGCACTTAAACATGCTTTAAAAAATTAATTGTTTTATACATATATCATATTTATTTTTCCCTTAAAAAAATCAAAATTAATGATACTATAAAAACTACATAATTACATTTAACGATAACATGGAGTAACAAATGCTCATAAATAAATTTGTCCCTATTGTCGGCTAAAATATGTTTGTATTGCGAAAAAATTCTTTCGGCATCGCACGTCACTATAGGTGCAAATTCATAGTTTATAAAGGCATTGGTACTTAAATGTTCATTTTCTCGTTAAGGAATGTTTCATTTTCCAACACCTCATTTAATTTATTGACGAAACAGTTTTTCTGGAGTTTCGATAAACGTTTAAGTATGTCTTCTATTATTTCAATGTGCTGTCTTTTAGAGGTAACCCTGTAGCTTCCAGTGTAGGGATTGCAGTGGAAACTCATGCCAGATTAGCACGAATAAAAATTAAATTTTCTCAAATGCCAAATTTTCTCAGAATACCTTGTGCTTCCTCAATGTTCCGAGCTTCTTCAGAATCGAATTCATCAAAAACTTAAGAATCTCAAAATGTTCACCGTAATACGAAGAAACCATGTGCTACACAGTTCACATGTATTATGTTTGGATACAAAATCGGTAGGCACTTCATAGCTTTGCACATACAGCGTTAGTAAAAAGTCCCGGAACGGTCGAATAACTATGTCATTTGAAAATTATGATTTCTGAAATTTGGTATGGGGGTATAGTTAATATAAATGCATTTTATGCAATACAGTTTATATTTTTTTCACTTCCGGTTTAATCGGCAATACGTCCAACTTTTTTTTTTAAACGGAACGCCCAGATTTTTTTAACACTTTTGAATGCAAAATAAAAAACTACGCTCAGGAAGTATTAAGATGTTTATTTTTATTCACTAGAAAACAGTTAAAAAATTAAAAAAGTGTCCTAATACAGAAAAATCAAGATACCTGTCTATTCAGGTTGCGATTACAATAATTGTTCAAAATGCTCTCCATTTAGAATTTGACAAAAATGTAAACGGTCAGTAAAATTTCTTATTGAATTTTGTATTTGTTCTGGAGTGATGCGATTGGCTTCTTGAACTATTCTCTCTTCCAATTGTTCAAGATTATGGGGACGATTTTTGTACACTTGACATTTCAAGTGACCCCAAAAGAAAAAATCTTATGGCGAGAGATCTGGCGAACGTGCTGGCCATTCGATTGCTCCTCTACGTCCGATCCAACGTTCCGGAAAAATTTTATTCAAATAATCGCGGACATTATGGGCAAAATGAGGGGGGAGGGGGAGTTCCATCTTGTTGAAACCAAAAATGTGCATTAGGGTGATCACCTATGTTTGCATTTGGAAAGAGGGCCGCAAGTGCTGGAACAACCTCATTTCGCATTAAATTTAAGTAGACGTTGCCAGTTAAATTTCCTCTTATAAAAAATGGTCCTATGATGTTGTTTCCAACAAGACCAGCCCAGACATTCACCTTTTGAGGACGCTGTGTATGGACTTCTTCAATCCAATGCGGATTTTCGATTGACCAGTAGCGACAATTATGTCTGTTCACAGTGCCGTTGAGACAAAACGTTGCCTCATCTGAAAAAATGATGTGATCTAAAACATTAGGCTGCTACTCGATCAACTCCGTCATTGTTTCGCAAAAATGTAGTCTACGATCTGAGTCATCTTCAGTTAGCTCCTGGACGGGATACATTTTATAGGCTTTCATGCTTGCTGATTTAAGAATCTTATGAGCCGATTTTTGAGAGATCTCATGAATTTGACCTAATTCTGTTGTGGACACGTGATGATTTTCTTCCACTGTAAGTAACACATTCAAACTAGTTTCTTCATTTGTTGCTGTTAATGGACGTCCTCTTCTAGGTAAATCCTTCACCTGACGAAAGACTTCAAACTTTTGAATTGTTCGGCATACCGTACTTTTACTAATGTGACGATCAGGATAAATAGTATTAAACAAAATACGAACCTCTTCAAAAGAACGTTGACGATCACCGTACCCACGCATCATTAATATCTCAATTCGTTCTGATTTAGTAAGTTTTACTGCCATTTTCAAATGTGTCAATGTCTAAAATAAGTAAATTTATAGTGATGCAAAAGTTAAAACGCTTTAAAAATTGTCAAATGTGACGGCAAAAAGAATGCAAACACTAAACAACAACTTTTTTCAAAGGTACCTTGTTTTTTCTGTATTAGGACATTTTTTTAATTTTTTAACTGTTTTCTTGTGAATAAAAATAAACATCTTAATACTTCCTGAACGTAGTTTTTTATTTTGCATTCAAAAGTGTTAAAAAAATCTGGGCGTTCCGTTTAAAAAAAAAGTTGGACGTATTGCCGATTAAACCGGAAGTGAAAAAAATATAAACTGTATTGCATAAAATGCATTTATATTAACTATACCCCCATACCAAATTTCAGAAATCATAATTTTCAAATAACAAAGTTATTCGACCGTTCCGGGACTTTTTACTAACGCTGTATAAGGTGCCGCATCAGTACAAACCAGTAGTACTTTTTCATATAAAATCCCAGATGGCCACAATAAACTTAGAGAATCGTTGAAAAAAGCAGCGACTGTTGAATGGAAAAAAAACTGATTTCCTTGTTTAAACGTAGTAGAAACTCAAAAATATAATAGAAAAAGATTTAACGAAATATGTATTTACTCAATCAGCTGTCGGCGCTTGAATATTAAATTGTGGCAGTGTAAACATGACCGACAACAACCCAATCGTAAGCCTACATTTTGGCGGGCTACATTCAATCCACTCCCCTTATTCAAAAACAGAGTATAGCCATCCTCATTAAGAACGGCAACAGCAATCATAAAAGGAAATATCAGCAATTTTCCCCCACGAATCACTTTCAAGTGACTCAAACCGTACCGAATTTATGGAGCGGATTCGACTATGCGAATACGACAACTAATATTTCAATGAGGTACTCAAAATCAGTCATGAACGAAGCCCTATGCACCCGTACATCTACCAGGGGTCAATTGAAATGCAATCAATGCTCTTGGCTGGCTGGCGAATTTCTTCAAACTACATAGATTGTTTCGCAATTCGATATCGGTTCTGTAGTAGTTAGTGGTGTGGTAGTTCTTTATTTGTGCACCAATTCCTACATATTACCGAACGGCCCCCTTGAGTTTTAGAATTGGAATTCTCAACAATGAGTATCTATACATACAATCAAATACCTAGTTGTTTAAATTTTTATTTTCTATCGGGAAATTTTTAATTTCTAAACCAGCGGGCGCTACATCATATTAAGTCAGCGAGTATAAATAAATTAAAATTAACACTCGTGATAAAAGCGAAACAAAATAGCAGCCCAGGGGTGAATATAATAATCCGTATATCACCCGAATAAATAACGTACTCTTAACGCGGGAATAAAGCGAGCTGCCGAGCCGTAGCTGTAGCGGCCCCCCTCCTTTGTACATTGTTAAGCGATTCAAATGACAACCGACGTAACGAAATCCATTTGGAAGATTAATGTAACATTAATAACGGACCGAAACGCTACGCTCCACAATGGACTACCTGCAGAGTCTGCTTTTGCTCTCTACTCTTTCTCAGTACGGAATTTCTCAAAAATATATATATGTATGGAGCGAATATCTTTGTGGCGCAGTCAGCAGGATATATTTTTGTAATGCATGTATCTCTTATTGTGAATAATATTACGAGTATGTATGTATGTACATAGTACGTTGTTTTTTTGTTATTACACAGTAGACAGAAACCGTCAAACTCCCTATATTTCGAAATAGATTTTAATTAATTTGCGTCAGAGAGTACTGTTTCTAATTTCGTCGGAACTGCTGAAAACTGCAACGAGGGAAAATAGTCCGATACGGAATTATGGAAATGATCCAGTCGACAATTACGCAGAAGTTCGACTTAACTTGCGCGTTTAAATTGCATTATTTTAGATAACAAACGACCGAGGATCGCTAAACCTAAAACGGCGGAATTAAATACAGATACGCTAGTAGCATTACCGTGTAATTGTTGCAGAGATGACGTTACAGTACGAAACTAGATATGAAACTCAACTTATTTCCGGTAGTAAAAGTTGCCTATGATAGCAGGTAGTTAACTGTATGGAATTAAGTTGATATTAAGCGCTCCTATTCGCAATATCATTACGTATTGTTTCCAGTTATAGGGGTAGCTTCTATTGATATTGAAGTTGAGCATTTCTTTAGCAACGCTCAAGGTAAGGAAGCTGACTGTACATGCTTTCTTAAATGATATGCTCTAATAGTGGCTTGTAAAGTGAGTAGTGACCAAGAATCCACCAAACCTCAAGTTTTTCAAATTCAAATCTGGTTGGGTAATAAGCTTGTTCTGAATGCATTAGGAAATTGAAGTTTTTTTTGATGAAATTTTAACCATAATACTGTTGCTCGCAGAGTGTTAAAATCTTTGACTGCAATCTACGGTGAAGATGTATCTACAGGATTCAGGCGATGTTATCCTGATCTGAGCCTGTTTCTGAAGCAAAAGTAAGCGATTTGTATCTTTTGAACGTCTCCAAAACCTACATTAGATTGTACCTCAACAATGATAGACATGACCTAAATTTTCATGTAGGTAAGAAGATGCTGGATGGCAACACTCAGTGACTTTAAGGAATCCAGAAGCAAATTCTACCAACAGAAAAATAAATCGACACCCGGCTGTCTTTATAATGCAAACAAATTGGAACGATTGCTTCATTTATAATTTTAAATCTAAACTCAAAAATGCCTATACTAGGCGCTCATGATTCGTGGTGGGAACATGTTTCTCTCACCAAATATTATGGTATTCCGTGGGTAGCATAGAGCATACCTCTTTCGCTTGTGGTGGGATTAATGGAGGAAATCCCCAAAGTTCTCGAAAATCAAGACAAGATTGGAGCAAATTTCTGTAACCCAAGTGGTCGTTTTTGATGGCGTACAATCCGAACCAAAAAAAAGGGTCAATTTTAGGACCCCGGTTTTTCATTATACACATGAATGATCTGCTAGTAAGTATCCAATGGTTGAGAGTCATCTTGTCTGGTGATAATAACAAGACAAAGATTTGGATTACGAAGCGAGCAATTGGTTTACAACAACCAATCTGATGCTTGAAAAGGCAAAAACTAATAGCTCTTTATTAAAACACATTTGAGACTAAACGATCAACTTACGTGTAAAGATCATGTGGACCATGTGGCATCCAAACTTACCACTGCGACATATATGCTCAAACTTTATCCGGTCTGTATGGTATGCTTACATGGGAAGCCAGCTCTGAAGCTTAGAAACTCTCTTCTGAGAGATCGATCAGAGTTGGAAAATCGCGACAAATATGCAAACCATCTCTCATATAAGCAGAGCAAAGACAAATTTAGTGCTGCAATTCCATCATATGAGCAAGAGTGAACCAAACAGAGTACCAACACCTTGCTAAATCGTTAATCTGAATTAAAAATAGCAACGGATCTGATGGTCATCCTTGCGGAACGCCAGTATCAATGATAACTCATACTGAAACAGGACAATTTATTTTGTGAATGCTGCCTTGCTGTTGAGATTTGGCTGGAAGCAATCAAAAAAGGATCTTATTTTTGGTAGTTTATTTAATAAAATCTTGTGACCTCCATTGAAACCAATTTGATGTCAAGTGAAGACGAAACCTGGTTCATGAGAATGCCTGACTTCCAAAAGTCATCTTGAGGAAAGAGAAAAAAAGTTTTTTTTGACAAGCGCTGTCAATGGGGCCAATGTCAGGAAAAAATATTTTGGTAATTATACTTCAATTTCAATTTTATACTTCTCAACCTTTTTGGTAAAATTAGCCTAAATTTAAAGAGGTTAGGAATTTTGGCGATTCAGCAGAATAAGTAATTTTTGCTGGAGTTTTGGTTCTAAGCAAATAACCGACCTGGCAGAAGATGCTGTCTGCATATTTTCAAAGGAGGAGGAAAATGAATGTGCTGGATCAGTGCGAGGGATTGGAGAGGAGTAGGTTGCTAGTTTTGGGCGTTTCCTACCTTATTCTCGTGAAATGCACCAAGAGCTTCCTAAATTTGTTAATTCTGGATGAGGATGAGATATTTCTGAAGGCATAGAACTCGATTTGTGCCATTTTTAGTAAGTAAATCTCTTAGAATTTATTAATTATTTATTTCCAAACATATTTAAAAGAATTCTGGGAAAAAACGGTGGAAATCGTTGGTGCTGGTGCTTAATATTCATTCCAAATCTTCTTGCCACCTATACATCTAGCACAAAATAGAAGTTTTCGCTTAGAATCACCTCCTTTTTGCCCTAATATGACACGTTAACTAGCTCGGGGGAAAAAATCTAATTACACTCGCTTATAATTAATATCAGCGCTCTAGTATCATCGCTGAAAGTGTAATTAGTCACGGGGAGCTCGCCTATATATTTAAAAAGTTCGTACAGCTAAGTCAGCCGAAACTCCTAGCGTCGTGGTAGCAGTAGTGACTGCTTACGCTTCGTCGAGCCCATCGATTCATGATTTCTGCTTTAATTTTAAGTTTAGTAATTAGTTTTAAAGTTGCTGGTGGGGTGAAAAGTCGGTTACGAAAAAGTCGGCCGCTTTCGTTCCGGCGGTATATACGGCGTATTGTAGTGTAAGACGATGATATTAAAGGCACCTCTGTTGTACTGAGATAATAGTAAGATATTCAACTTCTCCGGCTTATTGCGTTGCTGCAATCGTAATTAATAATTTAATTTACATTAAAATAATTATAACGTTTACATCGCCCGAGCATACCATCTCTAGTTACGTACACATTCCGACGCATACGTAATTGTTGACATGCTGCACTATATACTTGCAATCCGCACAAAGGGAACTTCCCAGCATTAACAAATACCGGAATATACACCTACACCCGCCAGCTATACTATTCACGTCGCTAATAATGATTTAGTAATATTAGTGAATGAAATGTGAGCGCGTCAGGTTTATATACGCTACCTAGCGGTAGTTAATTAAACTGCCGGAAATGAGGCGAAAGCCGTTCGCTGCCGAGTTCCCTTACCGTAGACTAGCTTACATGCATACGTAGGTACGAAATAATAAGGACGAGATTCATCCACCGTTCCTAACAGTTACTGCTATCGAGATTTTACTACCTCCGTTGAAGTCAGATTCAGCGATATAAATCTCCGCAGCCCCGTTAGGTTATTCTACGCGTGAAGATGCTTTCAGCTACCAATGTTAAAAGGTATAGATACCGCGGAAAAGGAATATGGAACACTAGACCTCGTAAATATGATTGTGCAACAACTACAGTTATTGATATTGATAACCAACTAAGCTCGTGATATTTTCAAGGTATTGTTTCTAATTTTGACAGTTGGACAAGTTTTGACAGCAACGACTTTGATATTTATATCAGCCCATGGCTCTATGTATGTACATATCTATACTAACCTACCTTATCTATGGTTCTTTTCGAATTCGTCAGATGGTGCTGGTACTCTGTCGAACAGGTGTCCTGGTTGGGGATAGTTTCAAGTAGATTGTGAACTCTGGCTGCAGGAACTCAGCTGATCTTCTTTATTCAATGTCAGGTATAACTTGTTTAAATCAGTTGATTCTCGTGTAGTAATATTGACTCGATTATCTTGAACTTTATTTCTTTTTAAATGTTGAACTCAGATGTCAAACTTGTGAATTCGGTTGTTTTTATCTATTATCGGAGCACAATTCAACGTGGTGTCTGCTTCGATGGTTGGAACGAGAATGATGCGACTTTGTTGAGGCATTTTTCAGCCTTTTTCGCAAATCCTGTTGTCTTATTGGCGGATGAATAGCGTCGTGATTTGAACAACTACAAATCGTTTTGCAAATTCCAAATTACCAAAATCAACTTTTTACTCTCTTTTTGGATTTTCAAACGAAGTTGAAATTCGTGTTTTCCATATTCAAAAACGTATCCTGGTGCAGTTTGATAAATTAGAAATATCTCTTTCAGTTTCGGATGTGTGCTGATGCATTTGCAAAATATGTATTGAATTCGGACTTTTCGCTGGAAACTGATGCTGGAACCTTGTTATTGACGTCGTTGCCTTCAATTTGATGCCTAATACTTCTGGGATACGATGTTTTTCAGGAATTACCTACTTTTGTGAGTTGACTCGGCTTACGTCAATGTGAAATTTTAGAAACCCTTATTTCTTTTAACATTATTTTTACAATAAGGTATGTCATGAGTTAGAACGTTATAATATTGACTCTTTCTGCTGAATTACATTACTGATCATCTTATTATCCAGATAGTTTTTCCACTTCTTAGGTCAATTATAAATTTGATCTTTGTTCGAATTGCAGTGTTATAATTGACCTAAGAAGTGGAAAAACTACCTGGATAATAAGATAAGTTAAAAAAAGGTCATAAAAATACATAGCTCGTAAACGGTATTTGAAATCGACATTTGACATTTGTCGAGGGTTTTTCTCACATTTCTGTTTAAAAATCAAGAAATCCTACCTACTGGTGCAACTGTTATAAACCAAGATTCAATAATAGACTGCAGAGTATGTAGGTGGCTGGTTTATTTGCAGTAGTGGCTGCTTTATGGTTAAAAATAACATTATTTACAACTGCTTTCAACGGAACTAATTTCAATAACTCCATGAGAGTCTTTCTGGAGGGCAGAGCAAATATCTTTGTTAAGGGACGATAATACCTTGGACCCATAACTTTCTCATTTAAAGAAAAGCATCTTCCCTTAGGCTCTGTATCAGTCAACTATATTTGGCTTCTTGATATACATATTTGTGGTCAACTCATGAATTACTTCATCAGGACCTTTTGCGGTTAACAGTTTATACTTATGCTTGAATAAGACTTTCCTTGTTTCCTTGCTGGTGCTTCTAATAGAGCCGCAGCTTTCGATAATCTACGCTTCCTCGGTGGTGTGAAAAATTGAGGGTTGATCAAATATGCCACGCATATGATCTTCTGAACAAGTGCTTCCAACACTTTTAGATTCAACACGCATGCTGCTTTCCTCACTAGCAGGAGTTGAAGATTTTGGTACAGCTGTTTTTTGTGAATACATATTAGTCTCACGATCTTCTGCAGCAAAATGAAAATGGCAGATACGGTACGATCGATAGATAAAATCAGGATCCAATGATTTTAATTCGGCATTTTTACATGCAACAGGCCATTAATTAAATCGTGCCTTAAATTTAGAGGGCTGTGGAAATCTGTGTTTTGTCCTCAGAACACTCACAAAACATTTTCTATACAGCACCATCTTAAGTAAAAAAGATATGTATAAGTGTGATAAATTCCCAAGAAGCAGGGTTAAGAATGACAAGAACAATGGCGGAAATCGTTAATCGCAAAGCATTTTTTGCATTCTTGTATATCGTTGGTAATGTAGGTAGCAATTAATGCAACCGAATTGCCAATGCACCTTTTGGTGAAATGTTCAGAGTCGCCACATTTTCCATCTCTTTCTAACAATTTACTAACAGTAGGTACCATAAGAGATAACACGCTGTGGTAAGGAGTGCCCGAGCTGGTTACCACAAACTGATGTTTGTTGTAAAATGTAGTCTTTCAAAATCCATTACAAGCTCCCCAAGTCGTATGGTTGAGTGCTTTCTAATATGAAACGTTTTTAGCAGTAAACATAGGAAGGACGGGGGTTGAAACTAAAATAAAGTTTGCCCAAATCCTCACTTCTGCCATTGTAGAATCTTCAAATGCTGTTTCTAGATCTTGGAACTATACTCTAGTCAAATCAAAGTAGTTTGCTTGGTGTTATCTCTGCGGAAAGGCGATAGGCGATTCAAGCACCATCCTTCTAAATGTCTTCTAAATTTCTCTTCATATCACAGACAAAACTGTGACTACTACAGTGGAGCTGACAATCTTTGTCGGCAAGATTTTCTCCACATTTATAAGACTTAAGATTTTTTGGGAGAGGTTAGGTAAATTTTGGAAACAATTAGAAAAAATGCCAACTATATTGAGGAAATAACAAAGCCATATTAAAACTAAAACTAACTAAAGACTTTCTTCTTTTCTTCATAAATCGATCAGATGTTGGTATCAAATAATGTTATGCCACCATAGGCAAAATGTAAAAAAATACTTAGAATAAGGACTCACCAGATTTGACAGAAATTGCTCCACCCATCAGATAGAACCGCTACAGAGATGTCTGTGTGTAGTAGTAGATGTCTGTAGACAATTGTTTTTAGCGGATTTGAGAACAAAGAAGAGTATCTTGTGATTAAAGTAACAAATACCCTAAATAAGTCAGCTTGTCTTGATGGGGCATGTTGTTGATTGTAACACCTTCTATCGGAATTAAAAAAAAAGTCTTCTAGAAGAAATTGCGACCAATTCATTTGCAAAAGGTCCATGCAACAGCTGCCTGAGAACAATTACTACTCACCTTTTAGTGGAGCTATTCGAGGAGGTCAAGATGAGGAACTGAACCCATTGTGTGTAAAGGTGCTCAACGGATCTGTTAGAGCAGATATTAATGGAAATACAATTTCAATCCTTACATAATTAGTAATAATACTTGCAGAATAAAATCATAACATTCTGTAGCAAAACTTTCGCCTGGTATCTGCAGAAAACGCATCACGGTCTTGCTATGGAGACGGTTATTCGGGCAGATTTATTAAACTCGGAATAAACTGCTGCACACATAACGTAGATGGAGAAATTTGCAGTTGCGAGTTTCCAGTACGTCGAACAAAAAGCTGTAATTGAATTTGCACTTTAATTAACTAGTACTAGCATCCAACTAGTCTTACGTCTCAATTAAATATCCGCCCTAGTTCACAGCGTTTGTCTATCTGTTGATCTATGTATTTAAAATGGAGGAAGGAGGATATTCACTCATCTGTCAACTGCTTCGTAATTTTATTTTTTCTTGCTGATTAGGATGGGGGTTTCCCAAAGTATTCAAGAGATATTCCTGAGGTGAACTATTCTTTTAGGAATACATTTAGACTAAAAGCTCTCTCTTCTCCCGCTAAAAGCATATGATAGTTTCCAGCGGAATCGATTCCGTTCCAGCTTCCTAAGTTTAAAATTTGATAGATATATATATATACGTATAAAACTTCGATGAAAGTATCATCCCATTTGAATTTCATACGAGACAGAAAGGATATTTTAATAAAACATCAATATTGGAAAAATACTGCTCTTTTTAATATAAACTCTCCTTAAAGTCCGGAAGTGAGACGCGGCCTCAGAAACTTTTCCAGCAGCTCGTCTCGTCTGACCTTTCGCTGCAGAATCAATAGGACTTTTGAATATTTAATTCGGACGTAATGGCTTTCCTCTGCAATAGAAATGAATTCTTTCATTTGTATGTAGATACTCAATTTGTGCCCAGGATAGGTCATAAAAAAGTAATCACGGCCGGTTTTTTTTTCGTGTTCCTCTTTCTCTCTTTTCATATAAGTGGATGTATTGCCGTCTTTGGCGTGGCGCACGGAATCGTTATATAAGTATCTATATTTTTCGAATTTTATATAACTTTGCCCAAAAAGGTATTCGAATAATATTTATTCAGGATTTGGAGCAGAATATTAAAGTTTCTTTTTGCGTTATTGGAATTCTTCCTTAAAATTTGAGAAGATTGCATGTTGGTATGACTAATATTAAAAAAATTGGAATTGCATGTCCGCAAATATTCGAGTCAATAGAATACATGATAAGATTATTCATAGTCATGAAATGCTGTGGGTACAGGTTATATCAAACCTTGAAAAACCTAGAACAATTAACAAAACTTTGAATTCCAAAAGAGAGGGGCCAGAAAAAGTTTGGAACAATGTTGGGAATAACTAAAACAACCTTACAAAATAAAGATCTTTAAAGGAGGATCCAGGAATCGAAGACCCAAGAGGGGTACAGCAATTTGCGGCTCAAGAAAACTTTAACTTAAACTACACTCCCTGTGATGGCACTGAGCAATAGCGTAAAGATTTTTTTTAAATGCATTTTTCTTTGGAAACTTTGGACCAAATTTCCTGTCATACTCTAGTTTTCCAAATTTTCTAGCAAAGTATAGTTGAATGGCTTGATGGGAGGCTTTTGAACGCATATAAAACACAGTTAGGATTAGTTGCATTGGCCCAACTTTCTTGCGGAGAAAGTTAAAGCATTGGAACAATATATATGTATGTAGAACAAACCTAGGACGCCTCAGTACAGCTTCCAAAATTTGGAAAAACGGGGTCGGCGAAGAGGAGGGGGTTAACTCCATTAAGACGTCATAGTTTTCTCAGTTTTCGTCATGACTAGAAAAAAAAAACTTGGAACTTCAAACTGATAGAAGGCTATCACAATACATTTGGTACAATTTGGTACAGGAAGAGGAGGGAGGAGGTGAAGGTGCTTTATCCTAATACAAATTAAAAGAAGTTGCATTCCAATTAGTGATACAAGTCATACCTCCAGGTAGCGAAGATATGTTGTTTATCAAGACTTCTCGGTAGGGTAGTGTAGCTTAGCTTCCTACCAACTAATCGCAAAATACCAAAATGAGAAAAAGGAAGGCTTCGTAAAACTTGGGAAGACATAAAACGAGAAGACGTAGAAAAAAGAAAGAAAGAAGAAAGGCAGACAAGAATACAAAATTATAGAAAGAGAAAATTGAAACGCACGAGAAGCCGTAGAATAGGGAACAGATTTTAATCAATTGGAGAATAAGACCTGAAGTCCTCTTCACAGTTGTTAAGTCAAAGTATTGCGTACATAATCTAATTACTGAGAGGTTGAATCAAATCAGATTCGAGATATGTATATCCATAAAATTTCTGAAATGATTGACCAGACCATGAGTAACCGAACCTCCCCAATTGATATTCCCAAGCAAAATTCATCAGCTTAAAGAAGTCATAATACATACATACATAAACAGAATTTTGGACACTTTTGCATCAACTCCTTTAGGCAATTCCTCATTGGATTTTGCTGCAAAAAGCTTGCATATAAAGTGAAGAAAAACAACAAAAATTGTCTAGGAAATAGTCCAATAATTATTAAGGTAAGAGTCTTACTGGTAGTGCTTCACTATGTTTCACTCCCATTAAGCTTCAAGTTGCTGTTTTTGAGAGTGACTGCAGTCAATCATCTTGATAACCAATACAGCTGCACTTGTCACAAGAAAATCTAAGCTTGAGAACTATTGGGGTCTTCCATGAATTCAGAAAATGCTACAGCCTCGGGATGGCACTGACGAACTGTATAAAATTGACTCAAGTCTTTTGGGTCAGAATGTTTCTGCTTCTTCTTGCAACTTTATTAATGATTTGTAATCAATCCTCTCTTGTGATGTTGTTTCCTTTGATTCCTCAGTGAGAGAATCCCTCTTCGTGCTCAAATCTGTGCAAGATTTATCCTAGATAATACGAGGGTGGAGGAGGTGGAATAGCTACATCCTACCTAAAATCTTACCGAAGCTTTTATGGCCAACAAGAAATATTTCAATGGAAGTGAAGCTATGATGATCTTGACTGGCTGGAGACTTTAATACCTTCACTAGAAAATTAAACATGTAACAAGAATTTTAAATTGGACTATTCCCACCAGAGGGAATAGTGCAGTGACAAGTGACAATAGACGGACCTTGAACACCAACGGACTTAAAAACGAACCCATCCTATCTGTAATACCAAAATTAAACTAATATTATAAACTAGTGAAGAGAAAGAACTTTGGTATAAATTGGCGCCCAACGTGGGGCGCCAATTTATACCAAAGTCGATGTCGCCAGTTATACAAACACATATTTTATACTTTTCTATATCACAAACTTATCTGAGGGAGCACACCGAGTTGAGTCTTCCAAAAAGACCACAAGAACGCTAGATACTCCCTACAATTCATCTGGTAGATCCTAAATCCAAGATCCTGAAGCCTGAAATAAAGTTCTGAACATCCTTTGGTAATTTTTTGATGTTATTTTGGTCTTCCTGGCTGTAGTGGTGAATGCCTTATCAGATGAATTTCTCAATTTACTACTGAACCATAGATATCTGCGTCTCCTAGTCTGATAATAAAATGAGTTCTGCACCCATTCCAAAGTCCTCGACGTCTAAATAAGATTCCAAACTTCTTGGAGGATGTAACTCCTGAATCTTCCTTTCCTGCTGAAGTCCTGAAGCCTCCTCATATGCAAGGGTGTGTAAGGGAGAAATATGTATATACAAAAAACTAAATAATGATAATTATGAAGCTCTCATACTTCTAAAATCACATTTAATCGGATAAGATTTTATTATTTGTCATTAATTAAGTTGTATGAGCATTTTTCCCACCACTGCGGTTAGAAACAATCCCCAGTTTAATCTTTTTTTGTACCTCCCGTAATCGTTCTCGCCAACTCGGCATTCTCGGTAATGAAGCGTCATACCAACGCGACGGTGTACCGTAGTACTTGAGTGACAAGCAAGCTACGAGCTGCTACAGCAAAATTTACTGCGGAAGCAGGAGAGATTATGTGGAGGTAATTAGGTGAACAAACTGGTTAAGACCGCAACCGCCTGTTTAAAGTTTATTAGCGAAATAAAGCCAAGTCACTCCTCTTCCTAATTTCACGTGTAAAACACGTAGTACATACATATGCTTACCTGAAGAATTCCTGATCGTCTTTGTACCATTTGACGGCGTACAATTTTTCGATGCCCATATCGAAATGGCAATCCAGATCGAGATCCTCCCTAGGATCCGCTATGGCCGGTGCAGTCATGTTGGTTAGCTTCAAGGCCACCGCAGCTCTGCCAGCTGTAACAGAAATAAGCAATTATCGATTGCCAATTGTCCGAGGAAACGGATCGGATGCCGTTTCGTACGGAATTAAGATGGATCGCAGCCGGTGTAATTGATTCTCATTCAACGGTTAGACTATTCGTAGAAAAGATTAATCGTATCGAATTAAATGGCGGAATATAATTTAGATCTGGTTGTGTTTATATTATGTAGGGCAAGTTGTGTAGTAATACAGGCGCTGAATGGTGGGTGGTGTGCTGAAGTTTTAGGACGGTGGAATTGATTTTGGTCAAGTTTTTGCCGGTTAAAACAATTGGTGGTAATCAATAATTTTGACAATCGCTAATAATTGATGGTTCTCCAAATGATGAAATTTTGTCAACTTTGGTAGGATTCCGATCATCTCCAATAACGCTTGTGATCGGGATAGTAGAATTTGTTGTTGCCTTGAAGAAATTAAAGGTAATGGATTATCGCCTTGATAATGACAGCATTGCTGTCGAAACGCGTTGGCATTTATCCAAGTGTTTGGTGTCCTGTGGGTGATAGTGATCTAGAGTTCCAAAATCTTGTTCAAAATTTCGGTAAAATGTTGGGATGCTGTTGGCTGCAATATCTTTCCTGGGTTCCTCTTTAGTTTTGACGACATTGGAGTAAATGTTTAATGTCTTCTTGTCAGCTTCATTAGTTTATGCTTCTATTAGGTCAAAGCACTAATTTCTGTGAATCTTCTTTTAGCCAAACAGCTGCTCAAGACTCCACAGATTAAAAAAGAAACTTTTGATTACGCAATTTGAGGTTATCTCACATTTCAAGCGTCTTTTATATTACGTCGAGAATCTGTTAATAAATAATTTTGACAATCGCTAATAATTGATGGTTCCCCAAATGATTGAAAAATTTTGGCAAATTTCGTAGGATTCCGATCATCTCCAATATTGCTTGTGATCGGGATAGTGGAATTTGTTGTTGCCTTGAAGAAATTAAAGGTAATGGGTATTGGAATTTGAAAGAAAAGAGAAGCCATCGAATTACAGGATCTGTGTTCTTTCTGACTTATATTCTTACAATTTGTCCACATGTTCCACAATCTTGTTCAAGATTTCGGTAAAATGTTGGGATGGTGTTGGCTGCAATATCTTTGCTGGGTTCCTCTTTGGTTTTAACGACATTGGAGTAAATGTTTAATGTCATCTTGTCAGCTTCATTAGTTTCTGCTTCTAGCACTAATTTCTGCAAATCTTCTTTTAGCCAAACAGCTTTTCAAGCCCCCACAGATTACAAAAGAACGCAATTTGAGGTTATCTCCCATTTGAAATTTTGTTTAATGTTTTTAATAGCTGATCCACCGGTAGCCTATCTTTGTTCATCTGGCCTAGCTCTTTTTCCCTCATTCTCTCATCCGTTTCCTTTTGTTTCATGATTACAGAGATCATTTCATGGATAGATTTCTAATTACCTGGCGTTGTTATCATTGTCGCTATCAGGCTCTTCGGCGTCAATGTATCGCCCACCTTCGCGTAGGTAACCGTTCTCACGTGATCCCAATTCACACAGACAAAGATGGTGTGCTCTACCGTATCTACCATCCCGCAATAAATACAACAATCGGTGCTGTCCTTTCTAAACCTTTTGACATAGGATCTGTACACACGGTGCCGGTCACATCTGATGCAATGTCTTCCTGACGGTTCTGGGTGTGTTCTGAGCTTTTGAAATGCAGGAGGTTTTAGTGGGTAAACAGTACATTGAATAGTACTGGAGTCCCACACACTGGCCATAAAGTATTTCCTCCTGGGTAAAAACAATTGCTGGTCCACCGACCACCATCGACCAGCCACCATCGACCAG
This sequence comes from Popillia japonica, assembly GCA_004785975.1. Classification (NCBI taxonomy): domain Eukaryota; kingdom Metazoa; phylum Arthropoda; class Insecta; order Coleoptera; family Scarabaeidae; genus Popillia; species Popillia japonica. Next base: position 20,307 of record SMLS01061981.1, read on the forward strand.
CCACCATCGACCAGTCACCACCGACCAACTACTCTACCGACCAACTATTTACCGACCAGCCACCCTTCGACCAGTTAGCCACCAACCAGCTAGGCAACCAACTAGTTAGGCCACCGACCAGCTACTCACCGATCAGCTAGACCACCGACAAACTAATGTCTAGATCTAAACTTCCACAACTGTCTTTAAATATATGGAACACTGCTCGGGCTACGCCCATGCTATGTGTAAAGTGTTGTCCATATTAGAACTTCAGTTTGACGTTAAACGAAATTTTGAATACATATATTGACACATCGCGAATCAGTCTCTAGATTTTGGAGGTTATATTGATGATACTATAAATGTTTGTATACTTGGTTATCTGTCAATATGACAGCCATGATTGACAGATTGTGAACCATTTTATAACAAAAAATGACATCACCGGCCAGCCACCATCGACTAGTCACCATCGACTAGTCACCATCGACTAGTCACCATCGACTAGTCACCATCGACTAGTCACCATCGACTAGTCACCATCGACCAGCCACCACCGACCAGCTACTCTACCGACCAACTATTCACCGACCAGCCACCCATCGACCAGCCAGCTGCTGCCCAGCTAGTCCACCGACCAGCTAGACCACCGACAAACTATTCTCTAGATCTAAACTTCCACAACAGTCTTTAAATATGCATATAAAACACTGCTCGGGCTACCACCATGCTATGTGCAAAGTGTTGTCCATATTAAAACTTCATCTTGACGTTAAACGAAATTTTGATTACATATGTTGACACATCGTGAACCATGCTCTAGATTTTGGAGGTTATGTTGATGCAACTATCCATGTATTGCCCTGGTACATTATTTACCCCTAGACACGACATGCATGTTTAAAAATGATCGTTAGGTATTCAACAATACGTTCCACAGCGGTTTTCACTCGCAAATTTCCTTTAAAACGAGTATTTCCTATTTCATTTATATCTTCAAAAGCATTTTTAATTGATGAAATTCCGAACATAGACCTATATTCATGTGTAGAATTCGATTTTCCGCTTCATTTTCGTATCCAAAAAGAGATTTCCGAAATATTTTCCAGAGTTTTAGGATGAAAAACGCTGTTCCATTGTTTATTTTTATTACACGCCATTTCCATCAATCACAGCCTTGAATTTTTCGATTTGCTTGTTAATTTCCATAGAAACAAACAGGGAGATACGTTTTAACATCGAAAGAGTACACGCGTACAAATTTTCAGCTCCGATAAACAAATTTCTAACCTCACTTTTGGTCCAGCGGTGTTTTTAAAGGTTAGCTTCCGAATGTTGTTATTTGTAGTTTTGTTATAATACCAGTTGCTTAGATATTAGCGTTTTTAATTTTGATTGTATAACTAGCGACATCTATCGCCTAATTACTAACTCAGTTTTCCGCTCTTCGTAGGACAAGTTGTCTAACCTACGGGTTTCATTTCTATTTAAAATTTATTTAAGCGATCAATTTTTTTCTGGTTCTTGTTTAATCTAATTGTTACGAAATAAATAGACCATATTTGTTATTGTTTGAACCATTGTTTTATTTATTCTTAAGTTTAAATTGCAAAATTGGTGTATCCGCGAATCCAGCAAAAGACCCAATCCTCGACCGAGAACTGAGCAAGTCCCCTAGCTGGAAGGCATTATACAGTATGTATACTTGGATTATCTGTCAATATGACAGCCATGATTGACAGATTGTGAACCATTTTATGACGCAAAAAGTTAGCGGAAGAGTTGTTTTGAAGGCAATAATCCCCAGAGAAGCTGAGAATTTGAAAATACACACATGTCAAAAATGAATCTGATTAAACAACAACGTTTATGTCATTGATGAATCTATACAAAATATTTGGTCGTGAGAGTGTTCCAAATTTGATAAACAACAATTTTTGATCGCAGTGTATAATTTCTTTCTTAATCGAATAACATTAAATGTCAAATGTCAAATATGTTAATCAAAGGTAGGTACTGACCGCAAGGTGGAATCGCTTTGGGACGAAGTCGTTTTATGTTTGTGGGTGGATTAATCAAGCCGGTCTGCAACACGTTCCAAACATCCAACTGGGTTGGAAAATATTAACTTATCCGGCTTACTCACCAGTTCTGTCTCTGTTTAAGTAGGTACCACTTCCTCACATTTCTTTTACTGACGTGTACACTCAACTTAACGAGACGTCTCGCAATACCATCCACAAGGCAAACACACCCAATTTCACAATGACGTAATCGCCTTACATATTTTCGGAGCAGCCAGTAGGATTAACATCCCGACCTCAATCCGAAATGTTCCACCGTACACTTCAGCTGTAGACAACATTGCATGCTACTGTCTTGAAATGCAAGCAAGCGGAACCTCATCTTCCACCTTGCCCGCCGAAGTTAGAAGGGTCGCGTTTCCTGCCTGTGCGACTTTGTATGTGTGAGCGTGTCTGTGTGTAAACGCCACCGTAGAGAAGCGCCCGCAGACCCAGCGGCTGTTTTTGAAACTCTGATTAATCAAGTGTAATTGCTTTACTGCCTGTACTGTGTAATGTCCGCGCTTCCTCCCGGTTAGATCTTCCAGCACTCCGCAGCGAACGGAGACGGAGATATCGTTATCTTGACGAATATTAATGAGACGTCGCGGATGGTACGTTGAGGAGTAAAAATTCACGAGGATAAATTGAATTATAATAATTTCGTCCCCGCCTTACGCTGGAACTCCTGTACGGTAGGATGTCGAATGTCGTAGTTGGCGAACCCGTCTTCTAGACAGACCAGAAGTAATTCTGTCTTTGGTGTTAAAGGGCTTTAATTTTGATGAAATTTTTACTAAGTGGATGTAATGTAGACGCCAAATTAGATGGCGAGAGATGCGGACGCGCAGAGTGTAGTTAGGTATGCAGCATCATGTAATTTATAAATAAAACACTCTGTATAATCTCGGAACACAACACGTGTGGATATTTTTACAGTTTTCAGAATGTAATTAGCGTTTAACGCGCCTCCGCATCCATGGTGTTTGGATACACCAGCTCAAATGATTATACGTAATAGTAATTGTAACTACAGCATATTGTGCTAACGCGGATATATGAGTAAAACGACACGGATACAGCGAACGGGGGGCGGTGTACCGTTCGAGGGAAAATATCCGGAGAGATATTGCTCTGTTCCGGTAGATAAAATCTTTGACGTTCACCGTTGGGTGTTATCTCCGGGTTTTTGAAATCGTAACGATTCGACCAATAAATCCGTGAGGTATTGTTTATAATTCCCTGGATATACCACCTATTACCTGCCGATAAAAGCCATAAATTTGGAAGTTTATGTTGTTGTAGGCATATTTACGTGGAATTGGTACATATGTACAAGAATTGAATAAGGTCTAATGGTGGTATGTAAGCTTAATTAGCACCAATCATCTCAAGTTGCCCAAAATTAAATAAAACTCAAAATAGGTCCAACCCGTTTGATACTACTTATCCAGGAGATCCACCACCTCTTTCTGGGTGACTCTTCTAGCCTGAAGATGTTAGGCATTAGCAAGGATTCGCTTAGATGTAACAGGATGCGAACTTCTCTCCAGGTTTAGTTCTTCCAGACCTGGCTCACCGACCAAGAAGCCTTTTGCAGAATTCTTCTGGGCAGTGCCAATGAATATTCGCTAAGAACAGGAAATGTGAAATCTCTATGGATTTGAGAGCATTACTGACGAACCATGGTGCCCCAAGGATAATTTGAAGCGCCATGTTTTGTAAGATGTTCAGTCCTTGTATTTGGAAGATCCTGGTACTGGACTAGGTTAGGGCACGGCAGGTAAGTATCAGCAGCTTAGTTTTCAAGCTTAAAAAGTTTGTGCTTGTACATATAAAGGGGTAGGGGGCAAACGCTTCTGGTTTTACATACTAAACGTCATACTACATTGAGGCCAAAGCTTGAGCATACATAGTCTGAAGAGACCCAATGTTGCAACTCCAGAATATTGCGAACATCCTCCACATGCTGGAGTATCTGGAAGTCGGTCGATAAGCTTTAGCGAAAAGCAAATTGTCTTTCGAGAATAATGACTGAATTATGATTTTGGATAACAGGCTTAAGTAGCTTGAAGGTGCCTGTTCTTAGGGGGGTGACAACCAGGATGTCTATATGAAGCAGACAACAGTAATCGCTTTAGGGTGGTGTTGGTAATGCTGTTGGCCACAGGAGGCTTACTACATTTTCAAACACTGATATATGGGGTATAAAGGGGGTATCCAGGCTGGTTCGCTCTAAGTTAGCAAAAACCTCAAACTTTTCCTTCCTAGAGTAAATTTGGCGTCGAAGTGGACTATTCTCCTTGGGCTTGGCCCTGTTTTTTTGGTTGTTACTTTCGTTAGGCTCTACTTAGCTTTGCTGCTAAACTCTTGCGAGGGGTGTTGGTACATGAAAACTGCACCAATTTTGGCTGCAAAGTTTCGATTGGAATAGCAGTTTCTTATGCTATAATTGCAAAATAGATTTTTGGCCTTACATGGTGTAGGTATTTACTTTTTGTGCAGTAACCAGTTAAGATTTCCGTGTTTGTGCCTGTTCATAAGAACTCCCTTGCGAAGCCTCACTCTTCTACTCATCTAGATAAATTCCATTGTAAAACTCATGATCTAAGTAGCAAAAGTTTTGACGCAAATGTTAGTTCTAGTCTTGTAGTCCTGCTTCATTGGCATCCCAATGGCCAATGATGTTCCAGAATTGCTTCCAGATATTTTATCAGATATAACCTCAAAACGACTTAATAGCCATCTTAATATGATGCTGTAGCAATGCGCCACTAGCTGTTTGGGTTTGCAGCTGGTAGTGCCCTGAGAGGAGCTTGGTTTGCAGATGGAATTTCCTCAGATAGAAGCAATTCAAGGTACAGTTTACGCAAGTCTAGATGGCCGTTATTTCAGACTGGAAAATGTAGGAGGAATCACTAAAACTGAAGACGAATGGATTCATATTTGGCTTTACGTGTTATTGTAGTAAGTGTTTGGTGATCTTGATTGCAGATGCAGTATTGTCTTTAATTTTGAGATAAATCATTGCATCTGCTATATTTTGTTCTAAAGGCTCTTCATGTTATTTTGCTTCTGACTACAATACCTGCTTCCGCGGAAGAATTTTCAAAACATTGTCTTTACAAGAAGAATAGTCTTTTGAATTGAATATGAGGACAAGGTCTTTGTAATGCTTGAAAATGGACTATAAGACGTTACAAATAAAAGGTACAGTCACAGCACAATTATATATACAGTAGCACTAAAGGCCTAGGAGGCCCATGTTAATGCTTCTTCTCCATTCGGTTCTGTCTGCTGCTCCTCTTCTAGTCCCGCAGTCCAATCAAATTTAGGTCTGTCTGTACCTCCTCCCTCCACCTTCTTTTGGGTCTTCCTCGCCTTCTATTTCCCGCTAGTTTGTGGTCCCACACTTTTTCGGTATTCGAGTTGCCGGCATTCTCCACATGTGACCCAACCATCTGATTCTTTGTCCCTTCGCCACTGCAACGATATTTGGTTCATCGAACAGTTCCTCCAGTTCTCTGTTAGTCCTTCGTTCCCATTCTCCATTAATCTTCTTTCCTCCATAGATCTTCCTTAGCACTTTCCTCTCCTATCTGGCTAGTAGATTAATTTCTGTCGTTCCCATTGTCTATACCTCGCTACCAAAGTCACAGCACAATTACAGCTCTCAAAACCCTATTCCATTCCATTTCCTTTTTGCATTCGTCTACATGTCCAAAAGGTTCTCTCCCTGTGGTGCTCTTCAAGTAGGTGACACCGATGATGAGGACAAGGTTTTTGCAATGCCCAAACATTTTTCCATTTCTTTTCACATTTCTCTATAGGCTCAAAGGGTCCGTTTGCTATAGCTGCTACTGATGATGAGGACAGGGCCTTGAGGATGAGTTACAGAACGTTATAGGAGATACAGTCAGCGTACCATTACAGATTGAGCCTCTCACATGTTTCCTTTCCTTTTCACATACCTATAAAGCCCAAATGGTAATTTCTCTATAGGTTTCTATAAGTGGCATTGATGACGAGGACAAGGTCTTTGTAATTCTTGAAGATGAGTTACAGAATGTTCTAGGAGGTACAGTCAGTGCACTATTAGAGACTTTTACTCCCACATTTCTCCATTTTCTCCAAAATTTAGATTTAACCCTTCTCTTTAGCACCACCTCTGTAGTAGCTTAAGTTCTAGTTGCATCCTAGCAGATATTAAGCCAGAACTAGCTAGATATATTCGATATACTAAATGAATAAAAAAAAAGAAACTAACCGTATTAACCCTTCGACCGTCTGGTGGGGTATGACCTACCCCATCATTACTATTTACAGTTGCCAGTTTTTATAAGTAGGGTCATTGCACCATAGATGGCAGTAGCTATTCATTTTGACGTTTAAAGTGAGTCGCTAACGAATAGTTCAGTATATTGTGAATTGTTAACAAGTTATAATGTTGTGAAATCGCTTAGGGTATCACATACCCCACCATACAGTTTGTGTTAAATCATCATCACTTTTGTGTTTCATAACATTTTTGTATTCCGTTTTCTTTGCCGTATTTTTGGAAACATCATTATTTGTTTCGCAAAGTTTAATGTTAATTTAGACGTTTTTATATATTTTTACGTTACAATAAGTAAAATATACTTTTTGAATAGGTACCTAAAATATTTACTTTTACAAACCTTTCCTATATAATGCTTTTGGTAAGTTCAAATAAAGTAGCGTATTTTTTATTGTGTTTTTTACGCCCTAAAGATAATAAAAACATTCAAAAAAGATCAAAAATGCAACAGAAATATACATTTGCAACTTTTTTTAAATGGGGTACATCATACCCCACCACACAGTTCTTGCAACATATGTTTACCACACGGTCGAAGGGTTAAATTATAAAAAAAAGTATTGAATATGCTCATTGAATCCATTTGAAAAAAGTACAAACATCCGCTATCTGACATATCGAAAAATTTAATTCAAATTGGCTAATAAATAAAAGAGGTAAAATAGGTAAAATCTGGTACGTCTGGCATGTGACTACTTCATAATCTCGTTTACCATTTTCAATTGTAACACGAATAAAATTGTGTAATTAAAAAAAATTCGGCATTCACGCATCACAACAGAATATTTTAAAACACAAATTAATTCGATTCTACAAACGCAGCTGAAACGAAATTATAAAAACGTACCAAAAACTTTTATCTCAATATTCGATTTATTTTCAATTGAGGAAATTAATAAAAAATAGTCATTGTGTATTTATTTGTTCAAAAAATAGGGATCAGTTCACCGACGTATTCATATACAAATAAATTTGTTTGAAATTATATTATATTCTATTCAACAAATATTATAGCATGCAGTGAAAAGGACTCGAGATAGAATTTACGACATAAATGCCGCGAATAAATCATACGTTCGCTCCGCAAAACTTATATCTGCCTTCTACGGAGGTGACACACGAAAACTAACTTTTACGATATTTACAACCACTACATTATCTACACGAATTTGAATTCGAAAGTCGTAAATTAAATGCCGCTAACTTTCCGCTGAAATATCTACTATCACGGTGAAATGGTAGCGAGAACTGCCTGTGATTCCCCCTTGAAAATATCCTTTGTATTCGTGCTTCACATACATATGTATGTATATGTATATGTACAACATAGTATATAAATAGGTGTTAGTCAAATTTTATTAAACGACCACTTCTCTGCCATTATTGCAAATTCGAATTTGTTGTGTGATTAAATCCGGCTCTGTAATAAAATCACGAGTACGTCCGCGATTTCCGCGGAATGTTTAATTTATTTTCAATTATTTTGATTTCGAAATTATGCAGGAATTTGAAGCAAATCCGCCGATTCGATTTTGTTTAATCGTATAACAATTTTTTATGATTATCTAGTAAGAGATTTCGTGAAGGACTTAAGTCACCTTCACACCAAAAGAAGGGAAAAAGACATTAGACATTCAAAACTCCAACAACCTATCAGCCCACCATCAATTCTTCTGAAAACAGTGGAAGAGACGGTAGAGAATTATATTAGGACATATATTTTGGAGCTGGTGTTATGACACCCCTACCAAACGAACAAATCCCACTGAGACTACCTTGATGGTGCTGACAGGTCAAATCCAAGATGCATAGATGACTGTCAAGAAACCATTAACCAAACGAGAACTAGACTTTAGGACAGTAGAAATGGAGGTGGAAAATAAAACCGTTTCCATTAGCAGTAGTAGAGGACGTCCACAAAGGTCAGGTACTTCCCAACTCATGTGGAGTTTGACAGTAGATGAACTCGTATGCAACTGGACCAAACTGAACATAGCCTGTGAAGGGTATACTGATGGCATGGTCATTTATGTAAGGGGAATGTGTGTATGTGTGGTGTTGGGGTGGTGATCCACTGCGACCTAAAAGATCTATTGTCTCCCCCATTCTCGCTGGGAAACCCAGATTAGGTAGTTCTCCCTCTTCAATTTCATATGCTCCTAGGTGCAAGGCCCTTGAGTTGCACAGTGCAGAGAACTTTGAGAGTAGATGAATGGATGATTCATCCTCTTCCCCGCAGAGTCTGCATTCGACATCTTTTGTTATTCCGAGCCTACTTAGGTGTCCGTTCAGTTTGCAGTGGCCTGAGAGGATCCCTGTCAAAATTCTGAGGATCTCTTTTGGTTATATGTTCCCAGAAGAGATTTAGCTTGCCTCGTACCGTAGAGATTCCCCCAGTATTTGGATTTTCTCTCCTCTACTTCACTTTTGGGCTTCTCCAGGATTACACTGTTACTTATCCCGCAAAAAGATTCAGGCCCCACAAAAGGTGTTCTGGCTCCCGTCTTAGCTAGGTTATCTGTTATTTCATTCCCTGTCACTCCGGTGTGTCCCGGAACCTACAACAGGGTCCACGTATTTCTTTTTCCTAGCTCGTTGAGTTTGTCTAGGTACTCCCAAACCATCTTGGAGCCGATAACGTTGCAGTTCAGCGCCCTAATGGCTGCTTGAGTATCAGACATTATGATTAATCTTTTGCTTTTCATAGCTTCTATTGATGTTGAATTGGACGCATCTTTCAATGGCGTGTATTTCCGCCTGGAAGATACTCGGGTACATCCCCAAGCTTTCGGAATATTTGGTTCTAGGCCCATACATCCCTATTCCTGTTCCCTCTGCCGTTTTGGAGCCATCAGTGTACCATTTGATAGCGTTACTATTAAGTTTAGAAACGGTGTCTTTGTTCCATTCACTTCTGGTACTAAGCTTTGTGGTGAACCTTTTCACAAAACTAAACCTTCTTGGAAAATCATCTCGGGGCATGTAGCAGGTTTCCTCGACATCAGGAGGTTGAGGTGTATGCCTAGCTATTCCTTCCCCGATCATTCGACGTGTGGTCCTTTTCGCTGTGCTCTCCACCAAGATGTGGAGAGGAGCTAGGTTTAATACCACTTCAATGGCTGCTGTGGGACAGGTTTTCATTGCCCTAGTTATGCATACTGTGATAGTATCACATTGCCACAAGCACAGACACCAAACTCACATTCAAAATCTCAAATAAAAGGAAACAATACCAGTCATGATGACATTCACCGTTTCACAAAGGCGATTTATAAATAAAAAGTTGCACCAAATTTTTAAATTTTCTTTATAAAATAAGATAATAAAAAACTTGCCTTGGCATAACTTTTACGCCTGTAACTAAAGTTCCTGTTAGTGAATGCCAGAGATAAGGAAAGTCACTCGACAAATGTCAAAATGTCGATTTCAAACTCTGATTACGATC
>SMLS01061982.1:0-69237 GCA_004785975.1 Popillia japonica
TTTTTTTTATAAACGGAATTTCGGCTAAAAGTAACTTCCGAAATATCACATCGGCCTAATTTAATTTGCAGAAATGATAGCTTAAATTGTGGGATAACATATCTTTTAATATCTAGATTTTGGTGGATGCGCCAGTGAAATCTAAAACTTATATATCTCTAAAAATCTGTATTACCAAATTCTTTAAAAATAAAATCACATATGTAGACGGTATTTTCCAGCCACATAAACAAACTGCCTGACATAATATTATTTATTTATTTGATTCTACTAAATTCTATCGAAGAAGCCGAATGCTTATTTTACTGGTCTGTCGTTTGGCGTGCGTAAATTTCTAAACCATCGCAGAACACTAATTCACTATCAGGCACAGGACACCAAACACTTTGATAATTGCCGACGCGTTTCGATAGCCACGCTATCATTATCAAGGCTATAATAAAACTAAACAATATTATAAAAGCAACTTAACAAGGAATGTAAACGTTAGGAGTAAGCAATGGCAATCCGACGCGCATCATTAATTTCTCATTAACAAAAACAAAGACGAGTGTGGAATAGGCCAATTTGCAGTCATTAAACACTACTTGCTTTTGTAAATCTCTAAAGTTTCAAAAACATTTGAGAAATCTACAATTACTAATCGATCGAATTAATTTCACATTAAGGATAATCATTATGATGATCGCTTTCGAAAATAAGTTAGGCAACGCTAGACTTTCAATTCTGTTATATTTGAGATTAACCATATGCTCTCTGAACCTAGTTGAGATAAAATGTCCTGATTGCCCACGATATTTCTGATTACAATTTCAATTTCTACAATTAATATAATAAATGAAATGCCCGACTTTTCCAAGGGCTGTACCTTATCTTTAGGGTTACCAATCAGACTTCTCAAATTGCCTGAACTCTAAACCAACTTAAGATCTAGTTCCTTGAAGATTTTACTCAAGCCTTTAGTAATAAAGGGAGCAAAATGAAGGGTAACAAAAGGTGGATTTGACATCTTCTCGAAAGGTCGTATATTTTTTAAAGAAATTCTAATAATTAAATTTCCTAATTAACTTATAAATAATCTAAGGATGGAAACTATTACACCTGGCTGCATCTATTATGATTCTAAGCTTTTTCTCTCTCAACCTTGTTTAGGGAAAAGGTGAGCAGTCTATAAACCAAAAAGTTCAGACTTGCCATTTTTTATTGGGCACAATGAAGGGTATTTGAAGGAATGTAGCGGAGTCTACTGGTTTCTTTCCTATATGGATCCAATTCTAAACGATTCTTATTTCTAATATTTGTGCACCGTAATTGACTATTTTTTCCATGTGTGGCTCTTCTTCATCAATCTGTCCATTCGTATTCTTATAAGGTATTACATTTCCGTACCTTTCACCTTGCTTTTCAATCAACCACATCCATCATTTAGAACCATGCATAGCTAACATTGTTCAGCTTATAAAAACGAAATTGAGAACCGCTTGTTGGCCTAAATATGGTTTCCTTCTTTCATTTTCCATCATCGCTTTCTATCATTGCATATTGTGAATCCTTTTTGCACTTTGTGGGTATAGGTCGAGGCAAAATTTGCAAACTGTCTTGTTAGAGGATATATATTTCTACTGTCACCTTATTAATCTTTTGATAGTGTTATATTGAAATAGAGTTTATTGAAATTTAGATATGTACAACTGGTGTTTTATTTACATGACATAAGTTCGTAAAAATCTATACGTATGTAAATCTATACGTAAATGTATGTATATATTTTTATATACCCTGTAACGTACTCTAACCATATACACCAATAATAATATGGTTTCACAAAAAGATAGAAATCTTACTTCTTAGTAATTGGCAAAGATGTCTGTCTAAGCATTTATTCAATTTTTAACACAACATTTACAAACTAAAGAAGTATATATATAAACTGATACATCTATTCACCTTAATTTATATTTATAACATAAATGATTAAAAAATATTCGAATCTACAATTGTCAATATTTCTCTACAGAACCAATGACTAAAATAACATTCGTAAATGTATTTTTTTATATTACATTTACACGACAGACGTTTAAAATGAAATTAGTAAATATTCATTACCCCAGTCTAAGTTTTAAAGTCTATTCAGATAAACAGTTTATTTAGCCATAACTTTGCGGTAACCGACTTTCTACTAGGCCTTGACTACTCATAATACTTTCAGTGATATATGCTCGTGTATAGAACACGTCCCAACAATGTACCCAACGTTATATTACGTTTCTAACTTCTGAATTTAACTTGATTTGACAATGTCTCCAGTTACATAAAAGAAATAGAAAGTGGTAGTCGACTAATAAACTAATATACCACATTTCAATATAAAGTTCAACAAGTAATAGTTTCAAGCTTGTTGCTCAACCACTTGATTTTTTAAATTCTTCAAAATTGTAGCCATCTTTAATAGTAGATTATTTATTTTTAACGCAATGAATGATTGAATTATTCTGTTTGTAACACATTTCTAATTACTATTGTTATTATTACTATTTATCTTATTTTCCTGATATTTCTTTCCACTTCTAGGTCAATTAAGTGCGCACAATTGCTATCTCTGATATTATACAAAGAAAGTTAGCATTCAGAATTTTCAAAAATATACAGGCTGTCCCGTTTGAAAAAATTATAAATTTCAAAATATATCGAAAATGGGTTGTTTAATTTGTTTTTCATAAACTGCAAGTTAATCAAGGTGAAAAACACTAATACTTTACTAATTTAACCTGCTTTCTAGAATCAATAATAACAGAGATAGCAATAGTGCGCACTTAATTTGAACCAGCCTGATAGGAGTAAATGATATCGAAGGCTTCCACGGCCCGAGTCTCTATAATGAGGGTTTCCGGGTGTTGACCGTGTCATGATTAGTAAAATATATACAGTACAAAATAAAAATAAAATGCACAGGATATGCAATAAACTCGGCGTTTCGCCACTAATGTAAGCGGCTTCTTCAGGAGCAAAAGAGGTTAACTGGGTGGGTGCCAGAAGGTCACGGTAACTCGACGTGTAAACCACGCTAGAGGCGAAAACCTTCTGGTAGGTGAGGGGCGTCAGAAGGCCACGGTAACTCGACGTGTCAACCACGCTAGAGGCGAAAACCTTCTGAAGGTTTTCGCTACTGATAGGAGTATTTCAGCGCATTGTCCCAGCTCATAGGATTCTCTTAAGTCTTCTCATCGTTGCCTGATAGCTTTGCCTACTTTACTGGTCCATATTTACTACAACTTTAAAAAAATTTACAAAGTAAAAGATTTTTTTACCCTGCGCCTACCAATATTCAATATATGTACAATGGGCAGAGTTAAGTTCAAAATTTGAAGAGTGCTTTTTACGACTTGATTCTACAGTTTGTACTTAATACTTACTTTTAACACATTTAAAGATGGAGTAGCGGCGGGTGCTGAAGTTATTGTTCCCCTTATATCCAAGCATGGCCATTCCGAGTAATATTTACACTAATTTTTAGAACTTTATGTTTGTGTACGAGGTGATTCTCAATTGAAGCCGAACGTAGTTTTCACGCTTATAAAGTTTATATATGTATGTAATAGTAAATATTTCGTATACTGGAACAATGTACACTCTCTTTCTAAAGTAATGTCTCCCCCAGCCAACGAGTTCATATCAATAATGCCTTCCAATGGACGTACTCTAGCCGTCGGGCGACCTTGGTTATAGCAATGCTGAGTAACCGAGCTCACCCGACGGCTAGAGTACGTCTATTGGAAGACGTTATTGATATGAAGCCGTTGGTTGGGGGAGACATTACTTTAGAAAGAGAGTGTGCAATTCTCTAACTTCTTCGAAAAACATTACACATTTCCTGGAGATTGTTAAGTAATTGTGTAATATTGGGAGTTAATGAATATTGCTGTAAATGAGTAGTACTCTCACAGTTCTCCAAATGTATCGCTGGCGAAATTTATTGCTTCAATAATTTTGAAGTAGGTATGTGAATGACAAAATAAACGGTATTATCTTAAAAAGAACTACTACATTATTACATTACTAATAATTATTGGAATACGAAATGTAGTATTAGCCATTACTTACTAAATTTAATAGTACCTATATTATGATACTAGTGCATAATCAAGCTTTTAAAGCACAGTAACGAGTTTAAAGCCACGACGCGAAGCGGAGTGGCTTTAACGTTACGAGTGCTTTAAAAGCTAATTATGCACTGTGTCATACGATATTTTTTAGTATAAATGCAACAATAATTTCAATAATTCCAATACATATTATCGAGTGACATGTACCTATATGTCATTTGACATTTCCTGACATTTCACTGGGCTATTAAACGCTTGGGATTGGCTGTTACCAAGCAACCTCTATACGCACGCCGTGCGATAAAGCCCCGATTATGCACGCTTATGGGTGTGTTTTGATTGGTTTATGATGCATGCATACTAAAGAAAACATTTATTTATTTGTAAAACTGTTACTATTAATTACTAATAACTCGAATAAACATGAAGATGAAGTTAACACATAAATGACAATGAGAGTTTTATTACAGATTTCTCAATCATGTTAACTTATAGTGCAAACTATTATTAAACTACTTTTATTACTTACTGCCAAAGTAGAGTTAACACATTATCTACCATTTGGACGATAACTACATAATGACAATACATACTTAAGTATATCTCGCATGCCTAAATGAAAGTTGAATTTGATCAAATTTGAATCGTTGTTGCTTAATGTCGCTTTAGAGGTTAGCAATTGACATATGACAAGGAGTACCATACAAGCATTTACCTATAAACGTTAAACATAGTTAATTGATACGTATAAATGTCATCTCGTGATTTATCCATTAATTATCATTTATTTATTTAATGAGACTACGGCGTTAGAAAAGAATACAAATACCAAACTCATAATTATTATTATTTTAATTGTAATGTAAATAAACATTACATCATAATATTATTCTTACGTATTAGACGATTAACTAACAAATTGCAAACAGAATTATGATGTACAGAATGTTTGAAAACACAATAGCAATCTCCCTTATTATAGAAAATACACTTTAAATTTATATTTGCCAAAATGGTTAAATTTTGACGCATATAACACCCTAACGATTTTGAATAGCCTAATGGCTTACTTACGAGAAACGAAAATATTGTTTTTAATTTTCACTTTATCTTGCATAGTTTTGAGAACTCAAAAAGGGGAACTTTTTTAGTGAACTTCTTGACTTAAATATACCTTATTGGTTATGTCAACGTTTCAGAAATCCTCATCAGTCGTCTTCAAATTCATGTTTTAGATAGAAACCTATGTATTTCGCTTGATTTTCTGAATTTAATAAATAAGCTATTCAATCCGACAATAAACAAAACAAACAGATCTATTTGGAAAAGTGAATAATGCTTTAAAGTTTCCTAAAAGATAAATAATAAATATATGTACATTTCCAGCATATTTAGCCCAGAAAATTAACAAAGTGCTTTTCATTTCTCAAACTTTCCAATAATGCTCGTTAAAGCACTTAAGTGCCTGGATTTCCTAGCAAGTTACACATATGTACTTTCGGAGGTATTTTTAACAATATCAAGATACTCCGAATTATTTAAATACAAACTCAAACAATTGCCTTCTATTCCCACCGTCTGGATACTATTATTGTCGTCTGCTCACATCTGCAGCTATTATAATTCCTATGTTGCTTAATTTAATGTTCACTAAATATTCTGGAATTCCAAGTACTACTACGCTATGCTTGCATAATCTTACTTGATCTGTCCGTAACACAATTTGCTGGATGTATGGGGTTTTATTTTCCGTACGTCTAGTACTTACGATTTTCATATGCATAGTATATACAATACATATGTATGTCATTATTTACGTTTTCGTTATAGAATTTATTTTCGCAATGTGTATGCAATGCGCAGGTTCTTAGCAACCACAGTTTAATAACGATAAATAAAGAATAACATTTAGGATAGAGAAAATTATAGTACTTCATCGAAAACTAAATTCATATTATTAAAAATAAAAAGTTTAGTGTACAGTAAGTTGTGTGAACATATGTACATATGTATATGTATATGTATATGTGTGTTAACGGTTTTCGTCTTTAGCGTCGTATAAATATGTAAGTCCGAAGTAGAAGCATTATAAAAGCGGCTTCTACATAGAAAGCGCGTTAATGTACTACATCGACTAATTTATCCGGTAAATACTTTTCTTCGTAAACATACCGATTCTTCAAGGTGTAGCGTAATAGTCCACGATGTGTTGAAATTCTGATTGTCAAAACTTCCGTTCTTAATGAATACTAAATGATCTGTTGCTAGGTAACAGCAATTTAGGGGATCTCTTAGTTTTAGAATGCTTTTAAATTGTTGCTAAATAGGATTCCAAGTTAATATACCTAAGCATATCTAATGTTTTATTAAGCATATATAAATCATTACATTGGCTTAATATAATTATTTAATGGCACTCTGTATTTTCTGCACGTAATGAGTGCGTTTCGTAATTGCTTCTCAACAACGAATCCTACTAACTGCGCATATCCTGTTCTGCTACATCAAGAATCAGACCGCCCTTACCACTGCCACCAGCATGTCACTTTTTTGCATATAATCAGCTACATATTGTGACATGGCTGTGTGACAGGCTTAGACTTTGTAACGATTTCTCATACTTTAACATGTCTGAACAGTAGGATATCTCCGTTGACTGAAACCAAGAAATAATTGAAATTCATTTCAACATAATCATATTTTAAATAAACGTTATACTACGTCTCCAATAATACATTTTCAATCTCTGTCTATATTCTTCTTTTTTAAAACTTTATATTCGTCCAAGATTGGCATCAATGGGTTGAATTCAGACTTGCCTTCTTTTCAGTTTAGCCCAATTTTGGAATTATTCTCAGAAAATAAATATGTAGTCGTACCTACGTAGTTACTAAGGATTCTATGGTCTAAATATATTCTTTATATATTAATCCATATCAACCAGAAGTTTTCGAAATGGTCCTTTACATGCATGCCGGATCTTTTGAGTTAGCACGGCTTTATCAACTATATGAAGACTTTTATGAGAAAGCAGACACATACTTATAATAAAGGAGTAGAATTGTAAATATTGTACCTAGACGCAAGTACCTAATTTTTTAATCTTCACAAACGACCTACAACGTAGGCTACGGAAAATACATATGGTTTTGCGGGATTTGGTATTGGACAGTCCCAAAAGAGATTTCAATAGATACTTCCATGATTTTCGCGTGTTGAACTGGATTAATTATGCTCTAGCATTGAGTTTAACAGTTGTCGTATACGTTAGTGCAGTATATACATATGTAAAAAAGAACAATTTAATAGCTAAATAATTGGAACATAAACCGTACTATTACACTTTTAAGATGATATCTTATGATCAGATCTTCACTTTTCTAAGTTTTACTAACTTCTCTGGAATTTTGAATGATTACACAGGGTTACTAATGCCAATTATTTGAAAATCTACTTACTTCTAGATAGTACCAGTAGATACAAGTACATAAATCATTAATTATAGGTAGGAACAGATACGTTTACAGTTTACAGTTGCTACTCTTCTGAAGTTAAAACAGAATTTATGACATAAACAAATATGTGTTTATTATGTTTAAGCAATGTTTGTAAAGTTTACTTTTAGTGTTGTCTCATGTTTCAGTAGCTTTAGTATTCTTTAGCGACACACATACTTACCGCTTCTTGCTACTCGAAACTAACGAATAAAATAGAAACGAAGGGTAAACCAACAATAGTATCAGCAGGATCTTATATAACATTGTTAAACCCTAAGAGTTCATTATTATACGTGGTATACGTATTCTAACTACATACATACGTGTAGCGCTTGTTGAAACTTGGAGCTATGGGTGAAAATCTCCTGTGCTTAGTGATTTCTTTAAGAGATGAAGGATACAAATGTATATGCGGATCTACAGTGATGGTCAAACCTATGGGACCACTTAAATTTTACAGTCAACTTTATAAAGATAATTAACGTAATCTGTAATTTACCATATACATACTGCCATATGAGTTATATATGTACACCAGAACGTACATAAGTCGTCTCCCAGAAATGATTGCTCAGTTTTACATTCCAATGAGTGGTTAATATAGTTTCTGCATTCAAGAACTTTGAGTACTGCGTCCAGAATAGAAGCCGTGTTGATTAGTATTATATAATAATATGGTAATAGGTATTAAAAATAGAATCGCTGACTATACTTTATGTGTTGTATTACATTTGAAATGTATGGCAGTATGTAAATTGGACGGTACACACATATACTACTTTTCATTTATTGGTATAATATTGCCAACGGTAAGGATAGTGTAGACATCTTCAAAAAATATTCCGATATATCGTCAGGACCAGTACTGAGTCGTCCCTTAATTTGGCATATTTGACAATAAGTTTGCCCGCAAGTGCAGATAATCGATGTATTTGCTGTAAAACTATACCTAGAATCAATTTATTAGTGGCGGTACAATGACCGCGTGACAATGGCCGTTTTAATGTTGCAGTCGGCATGAACTTGAATTTTCACTATTTGCAGGCGTTTTACCGACAATTCCTTGTGCTGAAAATGTTTGATGTAATTATTTTGTTTTTTTTTTCTGTTTTACTTTATAAGAAGCTCTATATCTAAACTCCGTTCTCTTTCACTTTCTTAAATGTATATCTGACGATAACGGTTAGAAGACTGTGTATTACGTGATGTGTCATCATCTCAAAAGTCATATATTCGCGTACAAGATATAAAATGTTCTGGATAGTCTTTAGCAACATGAAAAATACCCACAAACACTCAAATATTGAAAACTATCCTACCTACGTTACAGTTCGTGCGAAAGGTTTCTGTTTTCTTAAACTCTTTGCAGTACAACATTTTTATGTCATTGTAGTCGATACTACATCATTCACGATTGCCGTTTCCTTTTCTATTATGTGCCGGAAAATTTGTCTTATGTTTTATTGTTTTATTTTCCTGATATTCTTTCCACTTCTAGGTCAATTACAACAGCATGTTGTGAATTAAAATGTTGTAATTGACCTAGAAGTGGAAGAAATATCAGGAAAATAAGATAAGTACAAAAAGGTCATAAAAATACATACAGTTATTCTCAGCCATATTCGTACAGCATCTTAAAATTAATGACAAATCAAGTAATCCCAAGAATTGCTATAATACTTATATTGTCTTATTATAGGGTAATCAAATACAATATAATTATTGTTACAAGCAATGTTTTCAGTAGATGAAACATATAGTCAAGCAAATGATGAACTATTAGTAACTGGTACAAATTCTGGGTGTCACTCATATTCGTACAGCGCATATAGTTGGCGCAGAATAAGGGAAATACCGTAAATATCTACGATTAGTGTCAGTTGTATTGTATGTACAGACGTACATATACGTTGTGCACTTATTTACGTCCCAAAAGTTTATTATAATACTTAGTAAAATGGGACGGAAAACGCAAGAGACGTCCGTCGATATTCGAAAATTAGTTATCAAGCACTATGAAGATGGAAAAAGCTATAGGGAAATTAGCAAAATTGTGAAAAGAAGTCGTTCGACAGTGTCTACAGTATATCGTAAAAAGATATAAAACTCACCACAGAATAGAAAATATGCCTCGAAATCTAAATAGAAAATTACTATCTGATCACGATGAACGCAAAATACTAAGAGAAGTGAAGAAGAATCCGCGAATAAGTGCTCCCAAACTAGCAGCAAAAGATGAATGTGAATTGGGCAAGAAAGTGAGTAGTTCAACTATACGCCGGACATTAAAAAAATATAATTACAATGGTAGAGTCGCCAGAAAGAAGCCCTTCGTAAGTCAAGCGAATAATCTCAATCGCTTAGCGTTTGCTAGAAAATATTTAAAGTGTGCACACGATTTTTGGGAAAAGGATATTTTTACAGATGAAAGCAAATTTAGTGTGCTTCAATATGATGGGCGACAAATTGCGTGGCGTAGACGCATTACCAGCCTAGATAAAGAAAATCTCCAGGCTACTGTAAAATACGGCGGCGGTTCGGTCATGGTAGGAGTGTAATTCGTTTTCTAACTTCACAAATAATAAAACTAATATAAAGTTACTCTCAGAGAGTAACTGTATATTAGTTTTATTATTTGTGAACTTAGAAAACGAATTACACTCCACCGTCTCGATGTGATGAGCACAGCTTCAAATCTCTCAAAAGTAAGACCAGTGCAACATATATGAAAGAATTCCCTTTTAATTGAGTTCGTTTTAGTTCTACAGGGCGTGTAGAAATATTCTTCAGAGTGGATTGGATCGCTGCTGTAAGATAAGATGGCTGTTTGCTGCTTTTGTATTACACCACCACTTCTTATAATGGTCTTATATATACCTTGATATCCGTAAAATTGTATTGGAAGTATTTAACTATTTTTCTCGAAAAATTACTGAAAAGTAAAATTTTTATGCTTATTGTTTCTTGCAATAAAGATGGTCTATTAATTCGTCTAAACACAAGTCTGGAATTGATGAAAAGTGGTGGCGAATTTTAAATTTATTATACAGTCCTTGAAATCACACTATAAAAAAGACAGGACAGCTACGCGGAATCGCAACCTGATTGAAAGGTAACAAATTCGGTCACTTTCTAAGCAACGCAACGCTTAAACACCAAGCAATGCTTAAAGACCAAGCAACGCTTAAAGACGAGAATATGCCAAATGGCGATACTGTATATTCGTATGGTTTCAAGTCCATTATTTACATATTTTATGATATTTCCCTCACCACATTCTCCTCTTACGCAGCTAGTTTAATTAGAGAAAGTGTAACACCTTGTTTGAATTTATATAAACTATACCATTCATATTCATTCCCTTAAAAAACGCTATCTCTCTCAAGCCCTTCAGACGCCGAGGAGATAAGATTCAAGCAAATTTGCTCATATAATATATTATAAGTATTATTTATTCGGCAAACAATTATTTCTCAGCGAGTGACTAATTTCTAGCGGAAATGTATAGTATTTACCTTGATATTTTCGTAATAATAGATATTTGTATGCAAAATAGATAGTTATGATTCGCAACTAACCTATTTTACTTTCATTAGGCATACCACTTGTTTAACATGTATCGCCTCCAATCATTTTATACATATAAGCAATTGAATATGTACATTATATCGTTAATTTTCCTATTTTATGACTATTTTGTACTTTTGAAAACAATTTTCGCACATTCCTAATATGTCATGAGTACTAAGAAATTTAACATATGAAATTCTTTACCAATATCAAATATGTATTTACTTTGTCAATGCACAACAAACTATACACAAATTACGTACTAATTCACGAATTTAAAAGAAATATTTATTATCTTTATCTGTCACAATAAGTCATTGTATGATTTATTAAGTTAAAACATGCCGTTATAACTTACATATATATTAAGATTATTGAATATGTTCGTTGTGAAATATAGACTTTAATGATGTAAATAAAATTAAGAGAAATCTCCAAATTATTACTTGATATTAAACAAAATAAGCTGTTAATGTTGCGATAACTGTGATTATTCGATAATTAAATAATATTCGTGTAATAAATCAGTCATTATAACACGATAAAAGATAAAAGACGTACACTTGGTAATGTTGCTTATTTCTTGTTAGATTAGAGAATTAGACATGATGAATGAACTTTGTAGCTGGATAATATTAGTTTATAGTATAGTGTAACAATTTACTTCTACATATTATTATAGGAGCTTGTCGGGTATTTGACGATAAATTTCAATAACTGTTCTTCACTTCGTTCTTTAGATTTTCTATTTCTTTTATACGGGATACCGCTGCACTGTGCGTATCACTTCGTCGACTTATGGATGGAACGGGTTCACTGATGTCGCAACAAGAAAATTTATCCGTATCGTCGCTTCTCTCCAGCATAGATTTTTCGGTGCCTGGCGCAATTTCATTGCATTGTATATATTGTATTGGGATGGTTTTTCTATCCCAAATTGTAAAGTACAATATCTATCGCGGTAGTCCTAAGAAATACTTCGCGAGATTGGAGAAGAAGTAGTCGGAGATCTAATTCGCCTAGCACTCCGTTTGTGAGTGCTGCCAACAACAGTATCCTCCAGTCCAGGTACAGTCGTGGACAATGTGTGCGTAGTCATCTAACTCCCAGATAAAAATTCCCACTTGATATTTTTATTGAATACATCGCATAAAATATTTTTCATTTTCGTCTGTAGTAATGTCTGCATATCATGAATACTTTTTTCCTTTAAGAGCTCCGCAAAATTCCTGAAGAAAATGAATAATTTCTCGGATTTCTTCTCTCGTGTTCCATTCCGTATCTTCTGTAAAGATATCAAAAAGTTGTTGAAGGTTCCTTTGCCAATGAAGAGGTCCTTAATGTTTACTGAAATCGCTATTTCCAGGTAAGATGTCATTTGTGTCAAACGGAATACGTTCCCTCACATTAATTCGACTAATCCCAGAATCTGCAGCGCCATGCAACGAAATCATTGTGTTGTGGATAACCATTTTAGTCAGCTTTGGCGGTTCACTCCATTCCGCTCCCGTAGTGTTCAATCCAATCCAATCCAACCAACGCAGTCTAATTAGAAACAACTGTTTAATTTATTATTTTCAAAAGAGAATATGTTTGGCTTCCATAAAGCTACCACTAATCATGCATGAACAAATACATATATTTAGCGCTTGTAACAAAAATCAAAGAATTTGCCTCAACTATACTTACTTTTGTACATGCGACGTACATAAGTGTCTTTAAAGTATTCATATATGTTATTTGATTTAAATTTAAGTTGTGTTTACTGCTCTTTTGAGGTCAAGTCGTTGCATAACCGTATCAATAAACCCATACAACGGTTGCTAGGAATATTTTATTTAATACAAATCTGAAATAATATAAATGCAGGGATAAATGACTTGTACTATTATGTAAGCAAAGCAACCAAAGTACTTTGGAATAGAATTCGACATAGAAAGAGAAAAGACGGAAAAAAGTAAACTGCGGATGTCAGACGTACGTAATAACCTTTATCTATCACAGCGTAAGGATAAAATTCTCTCCTCACTTAGATTTGCTGGGATAAGTGAAGAAGTAATGAAAACTATTCTATATTTACAATATTCTTAGCTGTAGAAATGCTACAGATTATTTCTTATAGAAAATGTCAACAGTGCTTTATAAAAGAAGTCAAGTTAGATAGGCAAACAGATGCAGAAAGGGGAAATACGGGTCTGAGAATAAGGAAGGATTTTCCATTTCTTTCAGTACTAGATTAAAAATTAACAGATAGCCATAAATACATCAACCTTGTTAAATATTTCTGTAGTCCCATAAACAAAACTCTAAGACGTGAGTGCTGCAACTCATCCATTAAGAGTGATAAGGAAGAAGCTGTAGGTAATCTTATTAAGAGCACCAAATTCTGGCTTCTTGCCTTTTTTCATCACTCTAAATTTTACAATCCATCATTAGTCGCGTTACTTATTAGTTTCTTCGTGATATTATTCAATTGTACAGGAAATATGGTACTATAAAATAATATTATGAATATCTGTAATGTAAAAGTCCCACACTTTTATCAATTCATTACTCGGTAATTAGGTATTCTATATTATAAGCCTTGATTACATTTTCCTACTTCTGGGACGTTAATCCTGAGTGATTTCATTTTAAGGTATCTGATATTTTGTGACACACGGAATACTATCTTAAAACCACATCACACGAAGTGATGTAGAATTTCCATTTATAGAACGCTACTTAAAGGTTACGAATGCATAGTGCATGTGCATACATACATATGTACTTACCTTACATACTAAAATATTTATTCTACAATATAACAAGTACTTTTCTGGGCAACAATGTATGTACATGTACGTAGTAGACGATCGTAAATTTATCGTACACGTAAATGTGAGTGTAATTTTTATTATCAGATAAATATGTCAAATAAAAGTAGGACAAGATTAGGAATGCGTTTTGTTGATATAGAAGTATACAAACTATGTACAACGGATATCTATACTTTGCACCTGATCCAAATGTCGTTGACCCAAAACGATTTAAATTTATCTCGAACCCAAGCAAATTTAAGCGGCAAATGCGTATGTACTATGTATGTATAGGAAAAAAGTGCGACACAAACATAGTCTCGCCAAAAATTTCCACTTATTGAGCACACATACTTCGATGCGTATATAAACGTAAGCGTATATTGTACATTAATACACCACAAAATAGGATATATACCTTATTATCACAAAATTGTAGTACTACATTGTATGTTTAATAATAATGCGAGCGATAATGTATATGTTGTGTATATACATATACATGTATGAAATTTAATACTGTGCTAACATCTATAAACGATAATACTAAATGGTTTTATACAATCTTCGGATGACTGTCATCGCAACATTAACATGTATTTATCTTCGAACTGTTAGGGTTTAACGACATTATTCGCGTATGTTTGGAATCACACATTCAACTAGAAGAGTGCATAATACTTGTGTATATAATGGAAAGACATCAATAATGCTGTAATAATATTTATGTTGTAAATCGGCAACCTTACTTTACAAAACCAATCAAATAGATTTATATATTTGTAATTTTGGTCAATTATATAAACTGTTAATATGTCAGATGCCAATGAAAAGTGTTCCAATAAATGGAATAATGTATTATTGTATTAATAAATGTCATCATACTTAACGCATTGTGCAAATGCGCCATGTGTAGAAGTTTAATGCTCTCATAATATAAAATAATAAACTTTGATATCAATATGCTTTTACTATAACTATAACACGGAGATTTGTTTCGCCAAAATTACTCTTAGATATATGCCCGGTTTCGGAAACGTCAAGCAGCAGTTGTCTGCTCAGTATCTGGCGATTTAACAAAGACAGTTCTTGTTAAATTGCCAGATACCAAACAGATAACTGCTGTTTGACGTTTCAGAAACCGGGCATTAGACAGTTATTGTGGTGGGAGAAAAAGCCTTCAAATTAAAATGGATTACGTTAGCAGAATCATTCTTTAACTAATCGATATTTAATTTTTACAGTACTCGTTGAAACTGTTGAATATGAATATCCAAATCCAAATTAATATCACGTTTAACATTTTTCAAGAATTAGGATACCTTAACTACTTCGCTGACATTGACGTGTAACTGTAATCAAACATCTTTCAAGTAAACAACACACACACAAATTAGTAACAATATACCTACGTTTTGCAATCAATAACTACTCCAGACTCTTGAATGCATGTACTAAACGTACATCCTCCAGTAGATATCTAAAGTAATTATCCATCTAATTTAACGCAAATCATTGCACCGAAATCAATTGGGAACTATTTGCAATTTGTTCAAAGCAATAAAAAACAATACCAGTAATCCATCTAGAAGATATAGTATTACGCTATGTACAGAATCTGATTGAGGAAATTATTTCAATTCTGCAATTAAAAAATTTATCACAAACTTTAATAAAAATTCTTTAAATATTAAACTAAAATTGAATTATAATGAAAGTGCCAGAAAAGCAGAAACAACACTTCAAAAACTCCAACGTACGCCGTGCGTAATATACATACATACATATGTATGTATGTACCTACATACATACATCTATGTAGATACTAGAGGTGGGCAGTCCGACTCACTTTAGTGATCCGATTCAGTAACTCCCGATCATCTAAATGATTCGATTCAATGAGTCATTTGAATTAATTGAATCATTTAATATCATGTCATATTTAATTCCCCCGCTTAATTACTGATTACGATAACATATTTAAAATATATTCTACTTTGACAACGAATTACTAAATTTGTTTTAAATTCGTATTTTATTCAAATGTACCTAATTGATTAATGTAATATAAAACACCAGAAACAATCATTCTTTTTTACGAAATCAGTATTCTTATTGCCACGCAATAAGCAACAGTTAGTGTTGTTTCATAGAAATAAAAGAATTTCATATGGGTGCTCGTAATACACGTGCTCCTAATTTTGATATCGGCTTGGCAGGTTTATATTTTTATTCAAAATTTATAAAAAATATTTTGTCCACAATTGGATTGATTGATAGATAGAGCATATCGAAAGAATTAAAAAAAGACATTCAAAGCATTATTTTATCTAGGCTTGTCATTTTTAATATTTGATACCATCTAATTATATTTTTTGAGAATTTCATATTTGTTTCTATTTAGTTATCTACTTTTATATACAGAGAATTCTACTTTAGGTAAATTTTATTCACAGAATATTTAGTTTCTTTTATTAGTTATAATAGGTATTGTAATGAACTGTATTAATAAAAATATGTATATTTAACTATAGAAAGTATTTAAAAAAAACATGAATACATATCTATGTTCCATAATAGTATATAATAATATATAACCCAATAATTTACAAAAACAGAGATATGTTTCACAGTTAGGTAATTCCGGTAACTATGTTTAATAAAAATACAATGAACAGTTATTTTAAAATATTATGTACATTATTTCTTCGTCAACATAAGGACACAAACAAAAAATATATCTATATATAGTAAATATTTAGATATATGCCCATATAAAAGAGTACCTACAAATTAAAATCAATTTAATTATTTATATATGTATTTTTATGACCTTTTAACTTATCTTATTATCTAGATAGTTTTTTCCACTTGTTAGGTCAATGATAACACTTGCTATTCGAACAAAAGTCAAATTTATTCCAAAACCTTTACAATATATATAATCTGGTTTTCGTAACAACTTCTTCAGTGGAATAAAGTTGACATTTATTTAGTGTCAAATTATAAATAAATAACTAGTTATAAAATAGTTATAAATAGTTATTTATTTATAATTTGACACTAAATAAATGTCAATTTTATTCCACTGAAGAAGTTGTTACGAAAACCAGATTAAATATATTGTAAAGGTTTTGGAATAAATTTGACTTTTGTTCGAATAGCAAATGTTATCATTGACCTAACAAGTGGAAAAAACTATCTAGATAATAAGTTTAATTATTTATAAAAGTAGCGCGTTAGATCATAAGCTCCAAACTATTCTTGTACATTACAATAATTATGTTCCATTTTCCATACTTATTGTTTGCCATTGGGTGTTAACACAGGTAATTGGTAGGTATGTACTACATATAAGGAACCGTAGCTCGTATCTTTGTCATTAGGATTCAATGGATTCAAATGAATCAAAGAACTACTGTGGTGAACGAAATCATATAATGAAACTGAAACAAATGAATCGGTCATCCGAATCGGTCGATTTTAGTGAACCGACTCAATTGAATCAGCAGTAAGAGCCGGCTAACTGAATCAAATCGTTCATGAACGGCACAGCTCTAGTAGATATGTACTTCCATTTCTATTACGATGTCGAAATGTATGGCTGATCTGTCTTTACTACTGTTCACGCACTATTCCCTGCGCGTTGTCATACACGATATATAATAGCTATTTATCTTGGTGAATGTAATACCGATGGCATACAGAAATTTTTAACAGCTAATAATACCATCAAAATATTACATAAGAGAATACTCGTTTCCCAAAAACAACTAGGTACTAATAACAGAACTGATACACTGGATTAACAATCTATAAGAAGGACGTAGTGAACTATAGACTGTATGCATTACTTCTGCAATCTCAACATTTTTTTAACTACATACTAACAGAATTGAAATTGCTGCAAATTTCTAATGAAGGAAAGAATTGAAAAACTTCGAAAGCTAATTATTTTTATTGAAGCCATGCTCTATACCCAGAAAACAAGTTTAGATAGATATACCTATACGAGTATATACATATATATGTATATATTATTAGAAACCCTATATTTATAAAAATTAAATGTCTAGACCGATTAATGAGTCACTGCTATAGCTAAACCAAATCTATTTTTGCTACAGGAAGTCATAAAAGAAGAATTTATTGATGCCAAGAATAAAAAGTAATTAGCTTAATCTGATTGTAAAAAAATATTCATGCACTAGTAGCTCTAAGTTGCAAATTGCTCTTAATAATATCTTCTAATCTTTTAATCCGCTAAAGATTCATACTCTAATCTAGCAGAACTATTCAGGCATTTGCGATAAACTTTTCTACATATACGTACACCTTCCGACAGAACTAATGCCGTCGTCTATAGCGCAGTGTTCATCAAAACTGCTCACCGTTTGACCAAGTACGTCTTTGGTCGGCATCGGTTTCTGTAGGTAGGAGATTTATTGGGGTATTAGTATTTAAAACACCGGACAATTGTCTGGATCATTGAAGCTATATATAGTAAATTTGCAAAGTAACTCTATTTTGCTCTATTCTCTCAACATTTCTAAAGCAGGTTCCTTTACACAAAATTTAACTAGTTTGTTTCGTGAAGTTCTTCCTCTCAACGCAGGAGATTTAAAAATTCAAACCCAAATACGTACGACAAAGGTATGATTTATTATGTAAAGTAAAAAATTAATATAATAATAATAATTATTAAAACTTAACATTTAAATAAATCCGTCCAACTTCTGCTAGCTTACCTTTTTTCTTTAATTTGATATACTTTAAAAATTAAATAAACTATTCGATAGAATCAAAACGTCGAGTTCCTTTGTAAACTTCTATCCGCGAAAGATTGAGCTGATATTCCTAGTTAATTTTCTATTTTCCCACAAAGTGCTTTTTGTCTTGTTCGATTTTGCCTCTGCATATATTTGGACTCGTTTATATAATGACTTGCTAACTTTACATAACAATATATTGGTTTTATTATTATACAAACAACAATTCTACTGGTAGTGATACATCATTATTTCGAATTTTAATCAAAATTTACTAGTATTTATAAAACCATAATTAATCTTACTTGAAGCCATAGTGAATTTATAAAGTATTCTTGTTTTGTTCTCTCTATTGTTTAAAATAAGTATAATCAAATTAATTACACAAAATTTAATGGCAATATTAAACTTCATACGCATATCAACTTCATTTTTCAAATAGTTTAAAGAAAGTTATTAATACAGCCTTATTTGTCATCTATACAATTACTTAATTACCTACTGTTAAGCGTAAATATGACATTGCCAATCACCTCCCTGTGAGAAAGCTATTTAAAGCATATTTAAATTTCGATATATACATTTTCAAGAAATAATTTCAACTCTCCTACCTGATCCACACAATAGCCCCCAGTGTTTTAAATACTAATACCCCAATAAATCACATACCACTAGAAACCGATGCCGGCCAAACGCTTGCTTGGCCTGATGGTGAGCAGTTTTGATAAACACTGCGTTATAGACGACGACATTAATTCTGTCGGAAGGTGTACATATGTTACATACATATGTATGTATGTATATAGTATTTATTGATTGTTTTGAATTAATTAATATTGACGGCTTATACACACCGAATCTATTATAAGGACTTCCCGGTTATGACCGCCTTACGGTATAAATACAAACTTTAATTTATATATGTGCTTTGTTTTATTTTATTTTATTTCTGTATTTTATATTTTGGATTAGAGTTCATTTTCTGGTGTATTTCTTGCGACCCTGATTTAAATGCTAAACACTATGCTATAGTTGATAGTAATAATAATCGATTTTGCATCTATCACAAGTACGAAACTTGCCAAATTATTAATTTTGTAGGAATTTTCAAAATATGGGTTTATCATAAAGTATGGGTTACTTTAAATTATTATAAGTTTTTAACAAAATAAAGCTTTTTAATAAACAATAAACGAAATCTAATTGTTGAAGAAATGGGATTTTGTATGTCTTAAACCAATTACGGCATTTGCTCAACAAGAGCTTTGTTGTTGTAAAGTTACCAACTTTTTCTCCAAATTGTACATTATACTTAGCATACATAATATGCATGTTTGCACAAAGTGCAGCTTAGCTTAATTAATACTGTTGTAATTAGTAAAAAAAAGGATTATTACATATAGTTCTTACTGTTACTACATATAACAAAAATATTATATTGATGAACGAAGCAGGATACTGGTTCGAGGTGCTAGTTAGAAGAACGTTGCTGCGATATGTATTTCACTAGAGAAGGAATTAAGCATAACAACTTAATTATTGTTAAAATAATCACAAAGGCTAACATACAAACAAGGGTGACACATTAATGTATGTAATTTATTTTTGATTGTGAGTTAGATTATCACTTAGAGTACCAGTTAGTATTTCGCGAAATGTCCAAGACCGCTTTGTCAGTCACAAATGCCTGACACGATCTACTTATAATATTAAGCCATGTCAGTCCAAATTAGCTGATGTACAAACTTTACTTTTTGACCGTGTCAGTAGAATAATAATTTCTTATAGCTGATATAACCATATATCTTTAGAAAGAATCTCAAATTTAATCATTTGTGTGAAAGAACGGCTTAGGTTTTTTTTAAAGAAATTATTACATTATGAAATATAAACAAACTATTTTTTGAAAGCTGATCTGTACTATATCAAAATTTGGGAACAGTTCGATCGCCTTTTGAGTGAATATCTTTCCAAAGCTGAAGCTATTGATAATGTTAAAAAGTATTGTCATAGTCTCATTTATCACTTGTAAACAATGCAAAAAACAGAATGCAAAAACGCTATTGCTATTAAAATCGCTACTTCTTTCATTATGTTTTCTAAAATATTACACAACGGAATACCTGCATGTATCCGTTACTATACACCCATTAAGAATGAATTTACCTTGTGCTCTAAATACTAGTATTTATGCGAATCATTATCCGTGCATACAGCTGAATATAATCAGTTGTGCGTAACTACAGTCATGCAGTGTCAAGTTATTCAATTTTAAAACAATGCCAAGTGGAACAGTTACATATGTTCCATATACAATAAATTGGACCTTTTGTTGTTATAAATGAATCTCGGGAAGGTCATGTTCAAAAGTGCTGCTACGAAATTATATTTATATGTATTTTCATCATTTTTCGACGATTTCTTTCATTGTTCTATATAATATTTAATTGGATAGCAATAAATTCAATTTATTTTTAATATAAGAAAAATTCAAGTTATGCTGTTCTAAATACATATCCAGCCCAAAATCTTCCTTTTCGTTTTGGTTATTTGTTGTTGTAATTGAACTTACTAGTGGCATTCTTTCTTGGAAATTTTAGCAGATGCCCTCAAAAAACCTTAGCTTCACTTTTTATGATTGGTTAGATATTTATAGCATGACAGTTTTCTCATAATAGAAACTCGGACTATGAGAACCTGCGATATTAGATATCTAGTATAGTAGTAACTTACTGCATAAAACTATAAAGAGTGTTCGTTTTGAGTTAAAAGCGTTTTAGCCAATTAAAAGCGTTGAATCTAGATTTATATTTGTAACATTCAGAACAATAGAATATGGTATTTAACTATGAAAGATAAAAGTGGAGTATTAGTGCAAATTATATTATAATTAATATAAGATTAATAACTTATCAAAGAGTATTTTATTAAAGAAATTATTCCGTATTATTATATAGTGCATTTAGATTGATCCTAAAGTCTTCTTGCCACCTCTCCTTTTAATTTCTCAACTCGGCTGGCGAACAAGAAACCAAATGTGACTTCGGAGGATCAATCATTAGAACACACGAACAAACCTAGATATGTACCTCGTTGTAGCTCGGTCGATTTGTCACGTACAAATATTACTGCCAAAACGCCAAGATGAAAGTCACTATTAGTAACAGCCTCTCTAAAAAACTGGTTGGGAGCAAGTGGGGTGCTAACCCAAAAGTACTAAGGACAACAGCTGAAGCCATGTGTTTCTCGACAGCAAAGTATTCCTGCCTAGATCCAAAAATGCAGGACAGGTCACTACAGCTCTAAACGACATCTGCCCAATAATCAGTGGCTGCATGAGAGCTACCCCACTACCACTACTATACCAAGCAGCGGGATTTGAATTCTCAGAAGATCGAAGAGTGGGTATCCAGTAGTCGGAACAGTTCAAACAAAAGTTTGACGACAGACACCCTCTACACCAATTTGAGGATCCTCAAGGATCTTGCCGGCTTAAGTCCAGGGAGGTTTTATGAGATTTGTCAGCCTAGAGCCCACAAAAGCGTATTCCCTACAACAGGAATCCTCACAACAAATGGGGCTGAAATGGAAAACTTGGCGGATGCGTATATAACACCGGATGATGATCTTGAGTGCAAATGCGGAGAAGTGCAGAATATGGCACATTTGACAGTATGTGAACTGTCTCTCTCAAAATGCACACTGGATGATTTGTGGTTCGCTAACATTGAAGCAGTTGACATAGCCCGTTTTGGAGCCGAAAGTAAGTGTAGTAAAGTAAGTAAAGTAAGTGTTACTACAAAAGATATCGTAATTCATAAAAGCGTATCATATGTTGTTGTTGTAGACACTCAGTTAGTCATAATCTTAAGAAAGTATTTCATTAGCTAGTAAATAATGAACTCATTATTTTCTTGCAATGTCAAACAAAGTGGCCAAACTAAAACGACAGTAATGAAGTTAACGTCATTTAAAGAAATTACATCCTCAAATTGGTTTATTTTGTATAACTTTAAAGCCTTTTTTCAATATGGTTCTCAATAACTATAGAAACCGTAGGTTTCTACGTATATGTATTAAAAAATACATTTATTTTGAGAAAAAGAGTTAGCGTTAAATGATTATTTATTTGCCATTATAAAAAAGAAGCAGCAAGTATTTATTTCGAAGAAATGTTTTTGCGAGTAAAACATTTTTTTGCTTCGAAGAAAAATAAAACGTTTCAACGACGTTTATTGTATAAGCTATTGCAACACTTTTTACACACAGTTCTATTGAAGCAGAAATTTTCAAATAGAGAATGGCATTAAAATTTCAATTGCCAAATTACGGTAAAGTCATCAAACGCCTCACTGAGAAGAGTAGTCTAAAAGAAAGAAATATCTCTTGATTTTATTGCACTGGGCGATCAAATGAAAACGTAAGTTGGTCGTAACAGTAGTATAGAATGTTTGCTCTAAAAATAAACCGCCATTGACAAAGTTGTACAATACTATCTCTGCACCCATCACTGTGTTTACAAAAGTTATGATTAGCCCAATGTACGAGAAGATTTTTCAAAACGGAATACACGTATCGTTTAAAGTTAGTATATTTAGAAAATAAATGGATTAAGCCGTAAAGTTAAGAATTTCGACACGAAATGTTTTGTAACTATTACGTTACAGCAGACACCAATCGAAACAACTAATTTTTCCCATTTCAAACATTATCAATATCAATCTATAGCTTCTCAAACGAATTAAGACACTCAACACCTAATCTGTATATATTTTGTATAAGGAAGTGTTTATCCGGTCCATCTTTCGACTTTTAAGATAATAATCAACCTGACAAACATTTTAACATCAGCAACGAACTATTATATAATGTTGAAAATATTTATAGAAGCTCACTAAACTCCTTAATCCCATTAATTTTATTAATAGAACCAACACCTTGTACTAGTATTCTAAATACTCATAAAACAACCAAACGCTACTTTTGTAATTTCAGGTTTATACGTAGCCGAAAATTCTTCTGTTATATGTTTGTTTCGTTTCATCATTACACCACATTTGTTAGTGTTTATATTAAAGTACGATTAAGCAGACCACACTCTGAAAACGTTAACCTTTCTATAATATCGGTGTTTAATAAAGAACCTGTATAATTATTTATACTAACATTCAAAAAGTTTGATTATACAATTATTTTAAACAATTTTTCTGAACCATGAGGAATTTATGTATACAAATTTTAGGTATACCCTAGTCACAGCGATCAGAGACCTATGCACACTATACCAATGTAGCGGAAGGTTCGTAGACTACCAAACATATGAGAAGACTTAAATCAAAAATTATATAAATTACAGGAAACAATTTCAATTACTACACAACCAGTTTCAACGTTTATTTAAATACTGACTTTTTGAACGCTGATATGTATTAACTCATTTTACTACAAATTTGGTAGTTTATTGCATCTTACTTCGCTTAAATTTGCATTAAAAGTGCATTAGGTAAATCGTCTGTATGATATACGATTGAAATGAAAAAGTAGTTTCTGGATCGTAGGCTAAGAAGTGAGAGACTATGCATACGCTACCGGTACTATTTGTAATTTTTAAGCACTTCACACTGTAATAGCTATTAATGTAACGAGATTATTATGCGATTTATAATAATCGAGGATGTTGCCAACTGCAACTTCCGAGGTTTATATAAATCGTATAATAATCGAGTTGCATTCAAAGCTTTATCGTATCATTGACAACGATGGAAATCAAAAACTTTGTTTATTGTCATTTATTGTCATTTTAGCGTGTCATAACCAACGTAACTAAGGTATTATAACGTAACTAACGTATTATATTTCCTACTGAGCCTTATGAGTTGTTATGATGTCAATAATATGTAATAAAGGTTTAACTTAAAGTAAGCTTAATGGTCAATGATACGATAAATGATTTAATAATAGCTCACATTTGTACATCGAAGATACTGCTGATACTGCGAAGATACGCTGTTTACTCTTTTCACTAAGAGGAAAAGAGTAAAAAAGTTGCGTAGAAGTGACACTGACAATGATTTATATACTTAATAAAATTAGATGTATATATTGTACATAATAATGGGCCAGGAATCGATCCCTGCGATACTTCCGATGCTAAAGGTAACCGCGAAGATATTCTGTGATTTACGCGAACACATTGTAACCTACCAAAAAGATATGTAATTATATAAAAGACTCACCGCTCCTGGTCCCAGTCCAATATAGGCGAAAACAGGATGCATCAAATTGTGATTTATTGTATCGAAGGCTTTCGAAAAATTGAGCTGACACAGCAAAGTTAAGTGCCCCACGTCAGCAGGCTTAATCACATTATCAACAACAGACTGGATGTCATTCCGCTGAACATATTCATTTAGCAGTTTCCCCAGTATCTTTTCAAAGATCTTTGACAGCACCGGAAGTATATTGATAGACCTCAAGTCAAAATACTGAATAGGATTGGAAATTTTTAGGAATAGGAACAACAACAGATTGCTTCCAACACTGAGGAAAACAACCAGTAGCCAAACATTCATTAAGAATATGAGTTACATACACAACCATATGTGGCAGACATAATTGAACAAGCGACCACATGCACCATCAGCACTGTTGTTGAGGGCAATAATTGCATCAAACACGGCTTGTTCAGAGACTTTCTGGAATTGAAATAAGTTATTATTGAGCCTGGATGACATGTAATCATTGAACATTTCTCGGTCCAATGGCAAGTTACTTACACTTACATATATAGAATAATAATATAAGTACCGGCTACCCGTTCATAGATATGTCTGTAAAATAGTTAATCAATTAGTAACTATATTATCCAGCTAGTAGAAATCAAGCTTTGATGTAGTAAACACTATATAAGTGATCCTATATATAAGACCTTGTTTAAGTCAGAATATCCCAAATTTTGACGTGTTCTTACATTGCACACTAATCTAGTGATATCAAAATTAATAGAGTTAAAAACCAACAGCTTAATCTAATACATATAGCTAATCTAATGCGCAATGACAAATAAATTTTGAAATTGTAGCGCCAGTTTTATAATACACGTGTTTCCTCCTTCGATTGTAATTTATTCAAGCTCTTGAATTTACATAACCATAATATTTGCAATGCTCATTTTGCATACATACGAGTACTTATTGAGTTGCTAAACAAATACATATACATATGTGTACTTTCCCGAAACCTACGTCACACCTGCTTTCACATACATAAATTTGATTGTTTACAGTATGAATAAGAGTACACGAAAGAAGCAAAACAATTTACAGGAATATAAATGGATAAATTTATTGACTTGTTATTTTAAATGTAAGTGTGTATGTGTACATTTTCATCAGCAGCAATATTAGAATTAAGTCGTTCGACATATTTATTTCGACATTTGCAAATACGTTGCTACTTCGACTATTAAATAGGTAATAATTTACATTACAGACGAAACGTTTATAACCACATTGTAGTTTTTCACTGAACAGCTTGGATTTTTATTTGCATATTGACAGCTAATAAATTAGTAGGTACGAAGAGTATAGCTTATATTTGCTTTTATGGATTTTTATAGAGCGTTATAGCCAATGTAATAAAAGTTCGTATATTTTTATTAAAAAATACAAATCCTATTTATTTAATAATATAATTACCATGGCGAAAAATATCATTTATGAATAGTTTGTATGAAATATAATTGTTAATATTGTGCACATTAAGATTGTACTGAGGAAAGATTTCCTATATAACACACTTGAGATTCATTAAAATTCGTGTCGGACAACCCTGGTGTTCCCTTTGTGGGCGTATCTTTACTTATAGCATATGTATGTAGATAAAATATAATAATTCAGAAATTACTAAAATTATAACATAAGCTCCAAAAGTTCATATTGGCGCTCATAAAAGACGGGCAAAATCATTGCAAAATTTATATCCAATTTATACTCTTAGTAAAATCTGTTTCTTGTTTAATGTCTTCTTTATCACAGTTATACAAGTACTACCGCTGTCTTTGCTAAATATGACAGTATAGGCCCTATATGAACCATCTCATGTTTACACCTATGCACAGTACGCCCAAATGCCTCTCTGTGCGGCCAAAAGTTAAAAAACCAAGTTTTTAGTTGAGGTTTTTTTTGTCATTGGTTGACTAAAAAGAATGTCCTAGGAGAGTAAGGTCCCTTGCCCCAAATGCCTTTCATAATTTCAGTTTGAATGAGGCCTTCATCCTTACAGCACAGTACCGTATGAAAGATCGGCTAGTACACGTTTTCGTTAAACACATGTCAAAGTTTTTGTAATCAAGCAAATCAAACGCAAAAAAATGCATTCTACAGCTGAAGGTCAGTAAAATAAGTAAAATTAATGTACATTTCTAAATAGCAAGTTGTTATAAAGGGATATATAAGGACTATTTTTTGTTTTTATTTTTCAAACAAAACGGATGTTATTGAGTGAAATCTTTTTTATCTTGCTAAATCCTGCTGTCTAAGTTATTGGAGAAGTAAGTAAAAGTACTATGTAACAAATAAAGTAAAAATCAGCTGCCCGTTGAACATTTGTTCATTTGTTTACAAATCTAAGTAAAGTTTTCGTCTTTCGTAACGGTAATATGTACATGTACAAGAATTAGAAAATTCATTTATTTTTTTCGTATGACATGCATATTAGGTCGGCCATATGAATTTGCTAATTCTGATAACGGATTCGTAATCAGCGACTCCGAAAACCCCCATACCAATTTGTGTATAATTTACTATATTTTTCGACATTTGGCCGCACAAAGGGGTATTTGGCCGCACTGTGCTATGTCAGAAAATAATCTACATAAGTTACTGAAACTACCGTTCAAACAAAGGTTTATATTAAAGATAAGTTCCTGCTGTGCCTTAGTAGTTTTAGCAAGTGCCAGCGAGTTTTATAGCACAATGGTGTGCAACACTTTGTTTAGCAGCTTACACTTAAAACTAGTAGGTCCACTAATGTGTTTGCTTTTTTTTTGTTACCTCGTAAATCCATACGTCATATAGTCACCCAAAGTACACGAATACATCTAGAACTACATATATACTCAAATAGTTATTATTCTATCTTATTATGGTATTCTCAATACTGAATATTATCGCTTCGTATTTATCGACCACCAGCTTCAAATTGTTTTACTCCATCATTTCTGTAAGTAGCACTAAGCGTTTATCATGAGGCTATGTTCATCGTTTGATATTTACATATCGTTAAAAAAGATATGCTATAGCGTAGGGACCTAGAGCTCTGGCGGTACTTCCTATATTTCAATCCTTGTTTTCATTTTTCACCGCTAGCTGCCTGTTATCGCGATAATTCGGAATCATGTATAGATACGATATTCAGGTATGTTCTTTCATTGTAGTTTCTATATTACAAGTGGCTTCCGTGCCTACCGTTAAATGCGCACACCATTTCTCCTGATAGTAGGCTACGGATTCACTGGATTGTCTTCTTTTTTGACTAGCAATACTACTTTTGCCGTCTTCCATGCTTTGGCTGGCTACATGAGTGAATCCTACATCCATATTGTGTTTCACCGCTAACCGCTCTTGTTTATGTATGGAAGGTCTATAAAGTGAGATTCAAATTGATTGTCGTAGTAAAGAAATTGTCTTCCCGAATAATGTATCTATACTTCTTACCATTTTAATGAGTGAAGTTACCTACATACACATTTGACACACTGAATTAATTTTCTTGATATTTTGTGAGATTGGTGTTCGTGTTGTAGTTCGTTTTCTCTTATTTGCCACTATCTACGGGCAAGAAATTGACAATCTTTTTGAATCTCACAGTATGTGTCACCCTTTTGTATAACGACAGATCTTTCAATTATGGAGAGTTTTAGTTCACAAAAGAGGCTGTATGGTGCATAATTTTTTGTTGCAGTTCGTAAGATCTAAACATTTATTATTTGCAAAATCTCTATTAACTGCTTTCAAAAATTTACCTACAAAATTAAGAGCATTGCATCAGGATACTGTTTCTGCCTGCCAAAGTAACAATAAAATCAGAGTCTCATACGTTAACCTATACACATGAAATATGACGGACCAAACTTAAGCGTTAGTGATGACTAAGTCCATCAGCGTGTTAGGTAAGAACAGCGATTTTTAACAACGGAGTGAAATTCTCTAGAAAATATATCGTCCTAACTGTTGCCTGTAGCGCAAATTACAATCTAGTAAGCTTTAATTTTTCTGGTATTGCTAATGATATCCATTGACGTTTTAACCAAATTTACGCACATAATACTGCAACCATTATTTACTTTTTTTCTCACTTTTCTGCTATAAGATTTTGTTGTAAGTTTGAAACCACCCGTTGCTGAAAATACTCAAGCCCAAATAATTATAGTAGGTGAATATGTAGATGAACTACGTAAACAATTGAGAAATTATTAATATTTACGTAGTGAAAGAATTTTTTGTAGCATTTAATCCTAAACAACCTTCAAATTTTGGTAAATTTACGATCATTACTATTCCTTTCACGATCTCCAAAAGGTTGTAATGTTAAAAACAAACAAGCATAAAAACTAAATATTTATTCAGCTGGTAGAGATAACTCCTTAGCAAATCAATTGAATGTAAATTTGTGCAATAAAAGGCATCAATAAAGATTATTATTGTTGAAAAATAGCTTATTTTCCAGAGAATGGAATGGCACGTCGAAAATGAAATATTGAATAGATTATTGTAAATAAGAATACCTACATAGTTATCACGTAGGTGGTA
The DNA here is from genome assembly GCA_004785975.1 of Popillia japonica. Taxonomy (NCBI): domain Eukaryota; kingdom Metazoa; phylum Arthropoda; class Insecta; order Coleoptera; family Scarabaeidae; genus Popillia; species Popillia japonica. Next base: position 29,552 of record SMLS01061982.1, read on the forward strand.
AACAAAGTATCCTCGAAAAATTAATTTAATGGCGCAAATATTGATATAACCACGGTAATCTTGTACCAACAACTAGGTAATGAATCTAAAACGGCGGCAGTTCTCCATTAATGAGATTATGCCTACAACAGTGTGAAGTAGGTCAATACAAGGTTGATATATTTCGCGTGTTACATATAAAACAGTGTTTCATATGTACGTATGTTCATATTTTAAATAACAGAAATAAAACAAACGGATCCTCTGGCAAGTGAATTCCAACCGCCAAAAATATTTGTTGGAACACGGATTGAAATCCTTGAAACTCCGTCTGTCACATCACGTTACGAGCTTAGTTGTAGATAAAATATTGTATCCGCGGTTTTCAAAGTTACTTTATTTGCTCGTGTAAATATCAATAGTAGAAGTTTCCTTTGAAATTATAAATCACGAAATAAAAATATTATTGATGGCATATATATATTACGTGGGACAGTTATTCCAAATATTTTAATTTACAAGCACAAGCTATGTGGCAAGGAAATATTAATTATTGCGGGGATACAGTAAAAAAAACTGCAGGATGTTCCTGTTAATAGAGACCAATCTGTTTAGTTTCAAGCGTAAAATATTTGATTTTTTCCTGTGTTTGATCTATAACTCATGTATTCACTACTGTATTCTGTTTTAAAAATAAAAATGCTCTGCGAATACTTAGGAAATTTCATTACAACTTTTTGGAAATTGACACTAATACTATAATTTACAATTTAATAGTCATGTCAAGTAAAAGTACTCTTCTAATACTACTTTAACCAAATTTCACATACAATATATAAATAGTAGTGGTATATCGTAGGGGAACGGCGGGTAGAATGGGTCGGCGGTAAATATGGGCCACCTAAAATTACTAGGACCTACTAATAGTTAGCAGTATCGTATGGTGTCTAACTTTTAGCACTAGCACTAGTTTACAATGCGTCAGTAATAGATTGACGAAGCAGCTGGGTACTGTTCGAAAGATTACCTTATTGTGTTTGTAAGCTACAAGTCGCTGAACCGTGTAACTTTTGTCGTCTCTGTATACTGTTACAGGTAAAAAGAGAGTTATAAAACCATTATTTTTAATTAGATTACTTTATGTAGACTATATCGTGAAGATTTTATATGGCTTTCACTAATCAACTTCAGTCGACGCCATGTTTATCATTCCATGTCGGTGGGGTAGTATGGGCCATGTCAAATTCGGGTAATATGAGCCATATGACTGAAACCTGTCTTTGCATTTTAGAGAGCAATGCCAATGTTTGAGAATAAGGCCCGGCGCAAATTGAACACAGCCCATGCCCAGCCCACGTGTATTCCACGCGTTGGTTATTTTGTAAAACACGAACTACCGCATATTGAACACATTCCACGCCGAGTGCAGTCCAGCGTGGTTTTCGCTTGGGTAGGGCTGTGTGTAAAACACAGTTTCGTGGATCGTGGATACTTCGTTTATAATTTTTCATCGTATCTCGATTTTGAAAAAATGAAAAAATCGATGCAGTTATTCAGAATTGTACTTTTTCTACTGCTCTACGTTGCCACTCAACATATCCATCGGCAGAATTGAAACATACAGTGAACTTTTCCCTAATAGAAAATGCTTCAGCGGAACTCTTAGTTCGATTTGGTGCAAAGTGATCTTGACTACAATTGGTCAATATTTCGTAATCTTCTTCCTGGGTATTGGTATTTGAACGTGTCTCCGTTTTCAAATAATTATGAAGCACAATTGTGGCTAATACTATGTTATTAACTGTATCCAATTTGCATTCAAAGGGTCTTTTGTATACTCGGAATCTAGCCGCTAATATTCCAAAAGCGCTCTCTACTGTTTGTCTAGCTCGGGATAATCTATACTTGAAAACCTTACTTTGATAGTTACCAGTAACTCTTACTTTAGGATATGGACGCAGTAAGTTTGGCATTACGGGAAATGCTTCATCTCCGATAAACACATACGGGGTTGCTGTATTCCGTCCAGGTAATGGTCTTGGTTCGGGCAACTCCAATGATCCACTGCATAGCAATTTTTCCAATGGAGAGTTGGCGAAAATATTTCCGTCACTAAACCTACGCATGGAACCAACATTTACTGTAGTAAAACGATAGTTAGCATCGACAGACGCCATTAAAACTATGGAAAAATATTTTTTATAGTTAAAGGAAGCGGAACCAGTACGAAGTGGTTTTCGAACGGCGATATGTTTCCCATCGAGAGCTCCTAGACAGTTATAAAACTGCCATTTTCTGACATAATCTACCGCAATATTCTTCCATGCTTCCACTGTTGTTTCAGGCATATAAATGGGCTGTAATCGTAGCCACAATGCTTTACAAACTTGAGACACAATATTTGCTACGGTTCTCTCCCCCATTCTGTAACTTAGTGCGATAGTTTTAAACATGTTACCAGTGGCCAAATACCTAAAAAACAAATAATTATTTACCTATTAAATTAAAACTATTTATATATTTGTTTACGACAGGTAAGACTGCTAAAGAACAGTGGCGAAAGCTCAGAGAATGCCATCGTGAAGCTATACAAAGGCAAGAAAAGAAAAGTGGACAACAGGCAACAACAATCAGGCCATGGACTTATCAAAAACAGATGGACTTCTTAAAACCGTTCATGAAAAACAGAATAACCGTTGGATATCCCAGCACATCAGTCCTTGGAGAAAATCAGTTAGAAGATGGCGAAATTTGTGTATCTGATTCAGCTACTCTTAAATCAAATCATAATGAAACAGATGAACCTACTGAAAACGCTACACCTAAAAAAATTAAAAATAGACAATTAGTGGTCCTATTATGCAAAAGTATATTGAAGATTGTGAGAAGAGATCTAAGATGAGGGATGAATTGCGCCACAAGTTAGAATTGCAAACACAAAGCTATGTATAATTTAACCAAGAGTTTTCCAATCAAGTACCAAAGACAAGTTAGAAAGAAAGTTTTTGAAGAGGTATCACTGGCAGAAGAGGAAGCTGATCTTGAAGGTCAGAATCGCCAAATGACTCAGAATTTTCTTCTTCATCGTCAACTCTCAACAGTGGGTTCTCTGAGTTGACACAATACTACCCGGAATTCTTTATCCCACAGAATTCAACATCAATAACACCAGTATAAGCAACCGAAAGTAGTGGCTCAAGCCTAGAAGAAAATGCTTTTTCAAAATCATTTTTCAAGCTATAACTTGCTGATGATAGAACATTCTCAATAAATATTTTAAAAAGTATACAAAAATATTAATAGTAATTCCCTATCATATTTTTTATCTTAAACATACAGCTAGTTTCTCTTCACTTTGAATTGGTTTTTGCGCATTGCACTCTTTCCCAGTAATGTCGTCTTTAATTAAAACATAAAGTTCGTTAAACTGTCTTCTATTTAACCGAAATGATTCTTTAAATACACTAACTGGTACTTCACTAGACAACTTAAACTCTCCATGACTCTGTCTTTTTCGTAAATAGACATTTCCCTTGCTTTTTTTCTTTTTTCTATTAAGTGAATACCGTTAAAAAAATTTTTCTTCGTTCTCTGATTCAGATTCTAAATCGAGAAGTAGTTGCAGGTCTTTTACAGACATCGTAACTAGTTTGGGTCTGGGCTGTGTTCAATATGCGCTACTTAAAAAAAACTGTGCTGCGCTGCGTCTCGGCGAAGCATGGGCTGTACGTGGGCTGGGCATTGGCTGTGTTCAATTTGCGCCTGGCCTAATCCTTGCCCACATTACCCACATAACAGATCTACCACTACCCGAACCGGTTGCTGTACCTACTGTACCTGCTTCTGGGACTACATCGCTCCAACACATCAACAGCTCTGTCATTCTCTCCTCAACCCCCGACCTTAGCGGCTGCTGGAAGCTCCGCAGCTTCTCCTTCCAATATAGTACCTCCACCACTTTCTGTGCCTACTTCTACAGTTATCAAAGCTTTACCTTCCACATTCACACAATCTGAGTTTGTAAGTATTTTGAAGCAGCTCTCTCCTTTGCCCTCTTACAGCGAGAAGAGGTTGAAGAGTCGAAAGAGAAAGGCAGCAAAGAGTGATATATTAACATCAACACCAGTTAAAAACATGTTAATTGAAAAGAAAAATGCAGTGCAGGAAAAACAAGCTGCCAAGAAAATTGAGAGAAAAAAACCGTTTGGACTAGTAGAAAGTTCGACCAAAACTAAAAACAAAGTGGATAAAACTAAAAGAAAATATCAAAGCAATGCAAATGTATGTACCATCAAGTACATCCAAGGATTCAGATACACCATGCATTATCTGCGGCGAAAGTTTTGACGAAAACTGGATCCAGTGCAGAATTTGTAGACATTGGTCACGTGAACTTTGCGCGGACATTGACGATTCGTTATATTACTATTGCGATGTTTGTAAATTAAATAAAACGTAGGTATGAACTGCCAGAGATTTAGTTGCTGCTTTACTTGCTTGCTTAACCAGAATATACCTATTTTTGCTGAAAATACTCATTGCTCTTATTTAATAACTTGTGTTGGTTGGTGCGCTCATAACACCCGAAATATTTCATTTTCCTTAAAAGTATCACCATAAATATAAATTGTCATATCTATTTTGTTACAGTGAGAATTCTATTTTTAACTTTGGCCATTTAGAGAAAACTAGTGAATATAACATTTTAAACAGTTTTATCTCATTCCCACGAAAAATAAAAATTTCGTGTTAATGTTTCCTTAAGTGGCTCATTCCACCAGCCGTTCCCCTACTGAAAATGTTTATATATTCATATGTTTAATCTAGAATCTTTACTCCTTTATAGAAATTTCCACCACACCAATTTAAACAAATAATATTTTTTCCTCTAATAAACTTACGTTATACATATTTCAATGACTTGTGATATTCGACTGTTCACCTAATACAGTGAATCTTATCTTCAGACAGCAAAAATATAGTAACACGTTAATTCCATTTGCTAGCAGTACGTAAAACTTATCATTTCTATTTACTTTAGGTTTATAGCACATAAACAAAGACTTTAATTATGTAACTTATACATTAATAAATGCATTATGGAAAATCCAGCAGCATCATGTATGTATGTATCATATTTTTTAAATTAAATGCGAATGTTCAGTAAGATATTTCTTATACCTTGTTTTTTATTAAGAGGAGCTAATCGAAAATAGCCCGCCAAAATATAGGTTTACGATTGGCTTGTTGCCGGTCATGTTTACACTAGATTTTAACGATGCCATATTGTCGACACAGCTGATTGAGTAAATATTTCGTTAAATATTTTTCTATCTTTTTTGTGTTTCTACCACGATTAAACCAGGAAATTATGTTTTATTTAACTACTTTCTTGTAAAAATGGATTCACAGCCTAATACAAGTGGACTATCAACATCACCTCCAAGAAAACGGGCTACTTTGGGGCGTGGACATTTGTATAGGAAAATCAAGTTATACTGAACATATACAAGAAAATAGTAATCCTACAATAAACAACAGACGGATAACACTGCAAATTTCAAATACTTTAGGTAACATACATAAATATTCATAAATATGTATATAATATTCATGAATAGTTAATAACATTGGTAGTGCTTCTGGTGGAGAACTGTAGAATAATGTATTTAAAATATATATCATTATTGAAATTAAGTTACCCCTGTTTTTTTGTGGATATGTAGTTTGGTGGACCATCTAGTGCTTCTTTGTATTGTAATTTATAATAGTATGTAACATCAATTTTAAATTTTATGTTGATGTTAATATATTTGATGTACTACAAATATAATGCAAATAATGAAATACATATTAAAATTATTGTGCACTTTTTTTAATAAATGTATTGTATATGTGAAATGGCAAGTGCAAATAACAAATATCTACATACTTTATTTAATTCTAATACATCATTTAAATTTACCGCGAAAATAGCTGTCAGTTTTATTTGCCTAATGTGAAGCGGATTTTATCATTTGGTCCTCTTAATAAAAAACAAGGTATAGAAACACAGAACCAGTTTAAAGAAATTCTTCAGAACTGTACAGCTAACTGCTTGTTTACTAAAGGTTCTTTCCAACAATAGCATTAGAACTAATTCCAGAACCCGTCCATAACTGTAAAGTGCGCAAACGCGATTTCTCTACCGGTTCAGAACTAATTCAAAATAAGCGTTCGTTGGAACACAAATTAGAACTTATACTCAACTGTTACAAATATTGATAGATAGCTTAACCTAAAAAATAAGGCATCAACATTGCAGGTAAATATTATTTTGAATGTTGTACACTACCTAAAAAATATTTTTTACACGACTTTTCCCTATTAATAATTCTAATGTGTCCTCTTCGCTTGCATCAGTCAAAGTAAATGTTATCCTCCTCAAAATCGCTCATTTTAGTATCTATGTATTTATTTAAAAAACAAAACTTAAAATCTGACAATACAAATACCTACAACATGCGTTGTACGCATGTCGATTCTAGTAGTTCCTACCTTGAATCAGGTACAGGTTTTACCGTTCTTGAATTCGTTCTGGTACTAGTTCGTAATCTGTAGGAATAGTGATTTTTCTATCCCGATTCCAGTTCTTTACTTGTTGGAATATGCATATCATTTTGCGCATGCGCCGGCTAATTCTAAACTGGTTCTAAGCGTGTTATACACGAAAAATTTGTAACCATTTTGAAAGGTTTATTTAAAAAAGTATCTGAAATTGTTTGTTGAAATTGTATAGTTAAAGCTACATGATTACTACAATAACAGATATGTAACAATAAGTCGTATGTAGGTATGCTTTAAATTTATTATAGTAGATATGTGTACTATCGAGGACAAAGAAAACGGCTCAAACTGCAATAAAACTTGTCTATTATAGGTTGTCTACCTATAACTAGACAATTGTATAGGGTAACGAACATTAAAAAAATAAATCAAGCGAATTAGGAATATATAGAAAATAAAAATGGTGTACTGGGTGAATAAATTAGTAATCATTTTGTCATGCAAAATGTTGTTGAAACAATAATTACAACAATTATAAAATTACAGAACAGGATATGTAACTATGGAACGACTTTAATCTTATTTTATTAGTATTCACTTAATGTTTTAATTGAAACAGTGTAAAATGGATAAGGTGCCTTAAAATAATGCGAACGTTTTTTATAAGTAGTCCCAAATTTAACAGGGGTGTACTTCTCATAGCAAAATTTCTATTATTTGCAAGAATTTTCTCAGATTTGAATGTTTGAACGTTGTTGAAGAACACAGTTGTAGCTGTATGTATACATTTAGTTGTACGTATTAGTTTCCTTACAAAGTATTAATCGATTTAATAAATTCTGCACTTCCATTAAATTCAAAGAGACTAAGAATTTAAAGGAAGTAATAGAAATTTCTTTAAACTATTAACAAAATTTAATATAATTTAACAAAAACTAATCAATCCTGAAGTACTGGAAAAATCTCTAATTTTAGAAGACCACTAAGAGGTCGTGTAATCTGTAGACAATAAGTTTTACATTATTTCGCCAAATAAGATGTTTTAAGATCAACTGATAATTAGCTTTAGATATGGTTAGCCAAATCAAAGGAAGCGTCATACTTTTTCGGGAAACTTATTTTAGGCGGAAGATTGTAGAGTGCGCAAATAAATGCTTAGGTTTAGAAACTGAATTGACAGTTCGTTGCTAATGTTATACTTGTAGTTATTTCTTATACTTAATTCTATTGAATTAATTATTACAAACTGGTGGCATCACAACCAAGCGCAAACCAAAATAAAAGAACAACATTAGCGGAAGACAATTTATTCATTCAAGTAGCAAATGAATGTCAGTTTTACATCACAATGTGATTATTACAACGAACACGCGTTAAATAATAGCAATTACGCGATATGAAGATTAAGTAGCGTGGAAATTGAGTGTAGTAGAGCTGCTCACGTATTAAACTTCGCTGAATAGCACACGCAGCAGAGATTGAATTTCCCCACCCGATTTTACTTATTTTATAAAATTATATATGTTATTTTTTTGGTTACATATCTTTTGTCTATTACTATGTTATTGTATGTATATGAATAATGTATCAGAAATGCTATTATATAATGAAGAATGCTATTATATAAATATTATAACAACTCTTTAAAATGCTATTTGAATCAAATCATTTCTTAACGCTTCACCAACAATTCTTTGATTTTCCATAGATGAAATCGTGTTATTAAATTAACATTATCATTTCAAAATGTTCATATGTATATAAAACATACATGTTTTATGCTCATATAACAGCAAAGAAAATTACTGTTTCAAAGACGAAGAAGCAGAAAAGAGTGCTTGAGTGTACGAAATCTATTTAAGAATTCTAGTAGGTATTCATTCTTAATATGAAGAGTGTTTGCAACGATAGTAAATGAAATTATATAGGTTGTACATATATACCTACCTTTGCATTTCTTGCAAATACTTCTACGGTTGCCCAGTGCAATTAGTTAATGGTTCACCGGTTACCGGTTCATGTACACAACGGAAGGTCTTTAATATTTAAATAGACTATGTATATAGTGTGACTAGTGCAAGTGCAGTTATTGAATTGTTTACTATTAATAAGCATTATCTAGAATACCGATATTAAACTTACTGAAAAGATTGTGTGTCATCACAAGTTATGATGACAGTGTCAAAATTGTATCTAAAATTTTTCGAAATAAATTTATAACGTACAATAACTGAAATTAGAAATTAAAACAAATATTTCAATTACTAGGGTCTGTTTCCACGTTAATGTCTTATTCGCTACTAAAAATCCAATAAAAACTACATTCCCTATGAGTTAGTACGATTTTTTGTGGTTGAATCCTATGTTTATAATGGCGTTCTGATATAAATGACTACCAAACTTAGCACATAAAATGTTATATGCTTTACAACTTTTACAACTCGTGTACCGGTGGAAATGTAGACATTACTTTTGTAATAGACTGTTTCATTGTTTAACTTTATACCAAATACTAGCGAATTAGGTAACTGCTGGTCTATTGTTCTATTATCCATTAAATTAAGCAACATTTAACAACTACTTGTCTACAACTTCCGTGAATGTAAGTGACCTTACTGAAGCTGAACAAGTTTTTGCCATTCTTATGTTTTTAACTAGTACATGGAGCAGTATTTTGAGAGTTACTTGTATACGATATTACTGTCCCATTATAAGAATGATTTAGCGGATATTTTCTTTTCTTCTAAGATTTTAGAACAACTTTGTATGACACATACGCGAATACACTTAATCAATAACTGTTACCATACAACTGATAGAAAACTACCCACACATTCCAATATACAAAAATAATGATACATTAATTTCTCTGAAGAATTGAATCTATTGGAATACTCGTACTTGTTCTAGAACATCAATCCTCAAATTACTTATCAGAATTTCTAGATATGTATTTAGGTAGATGAACTTTTAGTTCTTTGCACCGACAAACTAAATTGCTGCGCTTGAAATACTTAAATCTTTCAACTATTACTGTAGAGTTTGAGTAATTAATTTTTTGCCAAGCCATCTCATTTTCAATTCCATTAAACTAGCGTTAAATTAAATATAATGTATCTGAATAAAACCATGATAATAATTTGTCTGCCTAATACAGCCTTCCTTGTTGTATTGTTTAGATATTTTACTACAGTTTCTGGTCTTTTGCGTTAGTGTTTGAATTATATTGCTCATATTTCAATAGAGTAGCTAATTATATCCACAAGTGTGGTAAACTTGGAACTTGGTTCTCTATTACTATAGCGTGTTTGGCTTTCCCATTATGCGAACATAGAATAAACCAACTTATGATATAATTCTTGCAAAGTATATGTCCGCTCTTCTTTAACAGCAATTTGAAATTCTGAAACTTAACGATGTGCAAAAATTCGTGAGGAAATACTTCTTAATGCATTCCAGACATATTCGATAAAATTACGTAATTAGCTTTCAAACTAATTGTTAATAATGTTTCCCATTTAGACGATCATTATCATCTACATTAATAATTTTTTCTCCCACACCTACTATCGAAGAACTACTATAGATTATCAATTAATACAATTCCATATGGCCTCTAGTATTTATTACAGCCACCACCACACACATTACCTGTGTGTGATGTTTCTGACTCCAGCGAAATCAGGACACGCTACTTATCTGAGTGCACAGTGAATTTTAACTAATCACCAGACAATTTTCACTCTCATTCGTTATTATCGGAATTGACATGTTCCTCTACCCATATTCCGCAGCCGTACTATTATGTTCTGCGGTAAGTTGAACGGATATCGTTGTCCTTTGGCATAAGATTCATGTCATAAAGATAGTCTCTGATTGTATGAGAATCAATCTTGCAGTAGCAAGAGAAAACTGATTTCGGGGCGTTTAAAGTTTTATTTCTACGCGAAAATTGCAAGAAGTAATGATTTTTTATCTGTTGTGTTTGATACTGGTCGACCTTGCCCTTATCTTCTCTAACTTTCCGTTTCTGAAAATTAGTGCCAATATCGGGGAATTACATTTTAGCACATGTTGAACACTTCACATACGTTCGTCGACATTCCAACTGACCTAAGACTCTCCAAACGTATGATTTGGGTAAACGTCATGTTAGGCAATTGCTAATAAAAAATATAGTTCACTGCTTGCGGTTGGTTACTTACAATTACTCAATAAAAATGTATATTCATGCTATAAAGTAATACTATTTCATATTCAAGAGCTACTTCACCCTGCTTAGTGCCTGCCAATCTTCTCAATACTCATATTGCTATCTCTACATATTTATTCTTGACAACAGAAGTTTACACTCTGTTGCCAATATTGACCAAATGTTATGAATGGATTCATGTCAGGTATGCTAGATGAAAAAAATATCACCACTACCACCATCAAAATTCGGCCTTATTGAAACTTGTTAGTTATACAGACGATTCGTGTTTGTACTTAGGCACAAATCTACTGAGTTTATCATAACAGTATTACATGCTACTTTCATACAGAATTACGTGAAGTAAATGATATTCTGTTATTGCCATATAGTATTGCGATGATGTCTAATCAGTACCAGCCGTCGCTTCTCGATATATATTTCAAAAAATCATTTTTACAATGCATCATTCTTATTGCTGTAAAATTTTCACAAAGCTATATACGTGAAGATCGTGACCTGAAAGATTGTGACATTAGTTGATTATCCGTACAAAATAGTAGTCACGTCGAAGTAATTTCCTCTTAATTCCTTTTCGACATTTTCTCTTCTAATATCATAGTATATCATTACAATTTTACACTTTTTATTTCGCCTCTTCTTTCTTCTGAAATAGTGCTTTCCCTTCATGTTAGAATTACTTTTATAAAATTCACAGGTTCTAGTTGAAGCGTAACGTATCCAATCTACTGGAATTTTACGTTCGTTTACGTTAACTATTAAAACAATTGAATGACTACGTTAAGGGTACAGTGATTTATAGAAACTCATTCATTCATGGTTTTTACTGCTTGCCTACCTTTTATAAAACGTCGTGAATTAATCCGAAAAAGCGTTCGCCTTTTACACACGAGTAAATTTATTTGACAAGCGTAAATATACCTACAAGAGCTAATGACCTGCCTATTTACCATTTTATTCCACACTTCTAGATAATTACACAGTTGATACGATTAGGTGTTTTCCTGAGAATCAACAGTGAACAACTTTATAAAACGTTGAATTAATTCGCATCATAAAAAGTTGTCACTATTTCTTATCTTCGAAACACATGCTTGTTTTAGTGCACATATTTTCGACTTGTTAATACCTTAATTACAGTCTGACTACGAAGAATGTTGGAACTTTCTTGTTATATAGTTTATTACTTCTTTAACGCTGTAGTAGGTCGTAAAACGGCAAAAAATCTTTTTTTTATTTAATCCGGAAATTACTACAATTGGTAAATCTTATGTCAAGTGTATCTAGAAAGTAGTTATTCTTTAAATGTTAAGTGCTAATTAGAAGATATTGATGTCGTAATATTATTTACGTAATGAACACTACTGGGCTGTGGAAACATTTCAGTATAACATTACTAACATCGGAGTATGTCAATCTGATAGATGAATTAAATCCTTCAGTTGAAAAAAAATACTTTTACAATTAGTCAGCCTTTTATATTGCAGGCTGTACCTAAAATAATTCTATAACCTGCACTGCTCTGGTAGACATGGTTCAATAACCACTTATAACTCTAAGCAATATTCTTCGCTGGAGACTTTCCAGCGCTTCTCGATGTTTTTGATTATCTAATACAGTCATTCAAGCAGGAATTGCGTATAGAATTTGGGATTCTATGGCCTTATACTGTATCTGCCTTCGCTTACTACTGGGACCCTCTATGTTAGGTAGCACTTTCAGCAGGGCTGTAAGGGTTGCGTCGGCCTTCTCTATTACTTGCTTCACATGCATGCCGAACTTTAAATTGTGATCTAACATTATGCCTAGATATTTTATACTTGTTTGGGGAGGGACCTCTTTCTCCGGCACAAGGAACCTAGCGTCCGCGTTCCTGTAAGGGCCCTTGAGAATGATCGCTTCGGTTTTTTTCTGGTACTAATTGCCAGTTATTCTCCTTCATCCATTTAACAATGCTTTCTATTGACTCATTGGCTTTAAAGACTAGATCCCTTTGGTCCTCAGCTTCTATGAGTATCGCAAGCTTGCCTGCGTATGCTGTCGTGGTAAGACCTTCCTCGAGAGCTAGGCATAAGACTTGATCTTACAGTGTTCCACAGGGTCGGCCCCAGAACCGAACCCTGTGGAACGCCAGCGTCAACTTCAGGCATTCCCTGCGGGAGAGTAGAATCTGCCTGTTATGGAAATATTCCGCAACAATATTAATAAGGTATCCTGGGGCCCGATTCTCGAATCTCGAATGATGAATGTCGCATGCGACACAAGCCAAAAGTCGAATGAAATGTGCGCGACTACGCACATTTCATTCAACTTTTGGCTTGTGTCGTATGCGACATTCATCATTCGAGATTCGAGAATCGGGCCCCTGGGATGTTCCTTCTCTTGAGCTCTGGTAATAATGACATTATTGCATAGTGAAATTTACTTTTGCATATAAACGTCAGCCTTAAATATATTACGCAATATTTATAAGGTAGTGCAGTAAATAATGAATAAACGATATTATACATTATAGTACAAAAATAACGTAATTGGAATTATTTTTCCATTATTATAAGTTTATATTCCATTTATAACCTAAAACATGTAGTAGAAGAATTATTTTTAAGTACTAGCTCATTTTATATACTACTTCAAAGTAGGACATTTGAAAATCATTTGGCTAGAATATTTCGATATACATACTTGTTCAAACAATTAAATCTGCTAGTAATGTGTCATGTTTAGCTTTAGATTAATTTCATTTTTCGATAAAAGAGAAGACATTAAATATGGCAGTTTAAATCTCACTATATGGCCTTAACCGAAAACAATGTCATACCTTCAGACAACCTAATCCTCAAATTATGAGGTCGCAGTCCATAAACTATATATTTGGAAATATTTACTTAATCAATTAATGCATATAATCACCACAAGAACGGGTTCAACATAGTTCAAATCTAGTAATCCTATTTGATTGATGATGACACCAAGACTTAGAGGGTTGTTTGATTATACTCACTTTTGTTATCCTGTTTGTTTTGATTGCGAATAAGTAAATAATGTCATAAATCACTTACATGAGTTCAACATTATCACCAAATAGAGTAATATTTTCGTTTCTCCCTAACGTCAACGAATTATTGTCGTTTATAGAGGATCTGGCGCTACGTGTACAAAGTATGTTAAGCAAATTTAAATATTTTTATGACACTACTATGTTGTACAATGCGGAAATTGTATAACCACCGACTTAGATTGCGTGTTCTAGTTGAGATAATCTATAATTTTTATGTAAATGTTGACATGTAAATTTTTTCTTGAAATAACTATACTCATTTTATGATATTTCTGCTATAGAAAAAAACTGGCACATCTCCAATTATTAATTTATTTAATGCGAGATAGATCACTGCAAAAATGGTTCATTCGCGACAAATCTTGAGTTAGAATTCTACAGTTACCTTGAAATTTTTTTTTGAAGCGGTTGTACACATACAATAAATATATGATATGGTTCAGAGAACAACCTTAACGTAAAACTTGAAAGTCAATATTGGTCATCTGATCCAAGATTTTAATAGATTTTATACTATTTATTCAATTATAAAACGTTGTACAATAATAAATTAAGTTACTGTTCTCTTCTTTGAAATCATATCATTCATACTTATGTCACTATACGCCGTGGTATTTTAATTTTTTTGGTAGCACACAGTGTGAATCTCATTGAGGCACATGGGCTCTGAGCCCAAGATGCAAAAAAAAAATAAAAAAGAAATTAGCTTTATTTATTTATAACGTTATAACCACAAGGAAAAACAATAACCTCTACGTACTGCGTCTACTACCTATGTAATATGTAATTTACACTACAAAAGAAGTTTGTTTTATAAATTCTCAAATACATATATATAAAAATTGCAAATTTTAATTCAAACTCCTTCTCATAATTGTATTGTATCTCCTAAAGCTATTTCATATATGTAAATAATTTTTTGTTTTTATAGTATTTTGTCGTAATTATATTACTACTATTACAAAGAAAAATGACGTGCTTAGCATAACACACATTCGAACCTATCTCCACTGCAGTTGATATACCAGTATCGAAGTATTTTAATTAGGATGCGTGAGCAATGCTAGATTAGACAAACAGAGGTAACATCAGCACTTATCACACCTTTGTAAATAGTATAACTTGAAGATCTTAACAGATAGAATAGTGCTCTCCTGGACTTTTTTGGAGAAATGTCATGCTCTACAAAAAATGCCCTACAATTTTTTTATAGCTTACGTAATTAGGGCTGCGTCTCCAGAAAAGGTAACGGTTTTATGATATTTTTATTTCTTTTGCAAACGCAGCCTCAACGGCACAAGCTAGCAAAAAAAATGTAAAAACTTTTTTGTAGAGCATGAAATTTTCTGCAAATTATCCTAGAAAGCACTATTCTATCTGTTGTGGTCTTTATTTAGAAATTATTACGAACTATATTGTAGGCAGGTTATAGCCAGGTTGGACGTGTAATTGATTTAGACATGATATCTTCTACCACACAAACTCTCTTGTTCTAGAATTTAGTTGCCGAATAACGAGCCAACTGTAAATGAAATAAATGCAATTGGCTTCTTTGAATTTAAAACCACATTCTGTGTTTGCCAAGCTTTTACCCTTAATACAATCGTAGCTCATTGAAGAGATGTATTACTTTGTGTGTTCGTTCCAATTCCACTTTCACTCTTGAAACCCAAACAGCATCGCTATGTCAAGTCCAGGTACTGTTTTGTCGCGAACGTTAACTAAGCAGCTAGTGACGTAATAAAAACGTTTATTTTTTTGATGATTTGTTGACATGCCTGCTTGGCTATTAAGTGGTCAGTGATCTGTATAGCGACCTACTAAAATATATAAAATTATTTTATTATTATCTAAATAACTACATGCTCCAAATTAGGGGTTCTCTAAGTACTCAGTTTCTTTTTTAAGTACGTTTGGCATGTTAAATTGAAAGATTTGCCAGTTGTATATGTATGTATATAACATGTTACCCTTGCTATGGTGATTTTCTTTTATTTATTATCATCTTTGTCACGTAAAAAACCGCAGCATAACACTGCTTGAAAAAAATTATCTGTTATGGATATCGATAATATTCTCTTGATACATACAACGTCAATTGTAATCAATCAGGAGATATCGTGTAGTCACTCTTTCGGCAATTGTTAGATAAGAAGTACATACGTAGGACTCTTACGGTTCCGTTTGCTCAATCATTATTCGAAGTGTCTGAGTTAGGGAGATATTATAAAACTGTGTGCAAGATAGTACATACTTGTGAAGTTTATTGAGAAAAACGACATTATTTGTCCGTAATACCAATTTAAAGTTATTTATTGACACCAGCGTGTTACGAAGGTACTCTACTCTTCGTACTAGTACTGCTCCTTCTCTAGTCTCCCTTTCTCTTTCTGTCTCATTCTCTCTATCTCTCTCACTTTCTGTAGCAGACCGTATTAGTTTATGTGTCGGCAAATATAGGTATGTATAATAAAGAACTCAAGGAGTCCTTCTGTGCACTGTTATAATTAAAAATGGCAATACTGACAGTACTTCAATTTATACATTCTGTAGATGGAGCGGCATTTGACGTTCAAAACGTAAGAAGACAGCAGTAACTTTTGAATAAGTGTGTATGTACATCACAAATGTATCTAATAATAATACTCTAATAAGTAAAAACATGCATATTGCTCCTTTTATATTAAACAAATTTCAAATAATTATACGTTTTATTTCGAAACTATTAAGAGATGTGTATAAATGTACTCAAGAACCGAAATAAATTATTTACTAGAATATACCTATATATTTTGACTTTAAATCAGAATCTGAAACTTAAAATTTTAACTAAATAAAAGTTTCACAACCAAAAGCTATAAAACGGCGGCGTATTTTAACGATGGTGTTGACTTATATAACTATTTCAGCTACATATAAAGCAAGACAAGTATACTTTGGCATCAGATTTGACTTTTAAAAATATTTCATATGATTGCATTTCTTTTCTGTGTAGTATTTTTTCCAAATACTTTTAGGAATTGAAGAGCTAGGTATGTATGTGTTCAAGTAATTTTTCAATTTCTATATTAATTAAAATTGATTTATATGAAACCTATCGGAATATTTTGTAAGATGTAACTAACCGATTTTTGATATGTATAAAAACTTACATCTAACATAATAATGGGTTGTCATTCAAAATGCAATTACGTGTGACCTTGGTTGTAGTTAAATTACAGACAGAAGTAAACATATTCTTTTACATACAAAAAAATTAAAATTAATAAGACGTCTGATCTCCACGAATGTCCAACATAGATTGAGATTGCGATTGTGTTGATATGAAATGAACGAATTTATTAAGTGCATAGTTATTAAAGAAGATTTTTCCTTTCCTCCTTAAAAGAAATTTGAAGTTCCACAATTAAATTACTAGAATCGTTTGTTAACTAGAGGGCCTAAGACAAAGATGGAGCGAATTCGGAGCCATGTTCTCAGCATTCTGTAGAATAAAATTTTAACCTATCTGTCGATTAGTTTCTGATCTCTGGTTAACAGTGCGCCAAAGAGAACGTCTCGTGTAAGGTTGTAAAAACGGACAGTTGAGAAATTGATGAATTACTTTTATTTGAAAGGTTTAATGTCGCCCAAAATCAAAGCAGAGTTAGATTCAACACTATTGGAGCCCGCCCCTTCGGTTTCATTGGTGGATAAGAGGCTTTCGGAATTTAAGCGTGGCCGTACAATAAGGAGCGCCGTAATGGACCAAACGCGACTACTGCCTCGAATAGGTGTTTTTTGAGACCTTTTGGCATGTTTTAGCTGCAATACGAAGGACTTTTTGCACCGTTTCGTAACTCTCGATGAAACCAGCTTCCACCATTACACTTCCGAAACCAAAGAACAATTCAAACAATGGACACACAAAGGTTCTCCGCCACCAAAGAAGGTAAACATGGTCTTGTCAGCAGGAAAGGTTATGACAACTGTATTTTGGAATTCTCATGGAATTATCTGCATTGACTACTTAGGAAATGAAAAAACAATAAACTTTGAGTATTATGCCAATTTGCTACAAAAATTGCGAACAAAATCATAAAGAAACGGCCAAAAAAGGGCTTTTTCATCAGGGTAACGCACCTGTCCACAAATCTGCTTTTGAAAAATTTATAAATTGCAATTTGTATTAGTTCGTCACTTGCGCTATTTTTTAGACATGGCTCTCAGCAATTATCTTGTTTTCAAATATGAAAAAATAGCTCGGTGGTAACATTTTTGTCAGTGTTTAAATACTACTTAAATATTACTTTAGTTTTGGAGTCTTTAAACGCTTGATCGGCATTGTATATTCCTGAATTTTAGTTGTTTCAACTATCTATCAAACATTTACAAAAATTCACTGTTGTAACTTGTTGTGGAGCCTAAATTATTCGTCATGGACACTGTAAAACTAGAAGATATTTTTGACATTGAGCGAACGTATTATCCAATTTCATTGACCTAAAATGTAGCCTCCTATGTTATATTTGCCAGTATTGAAGAGAAAAAATGTTGACGGTTCAAGATTAAAATAGTAAACCTATATTTTCTTGTCGAGTAGATAACGTAGAAGGATAATTTGCATAATAAATACTAGTAAATATTGTTCTACATACATGTATATGGAAATATTTGAAACCTCGAGTTATTATACTGCCACGAAAAGTTCCATAAATAAAACTTTGAATATCAAGTAGAGAATAATATTTAAGTTAGAAAAGTATTATTTTTTTTTAAGGAAAGGATAAGAACGAAAGCCATCAGAAAAAGAATCATTTTTGGCTCTAATTATAAGGTTTGTCTCATCTGCATATACATATGTGCGTAGAGTCCTAGACTTATTCTTTATTGGGCAACTGTGTGAGAAAGTTATCACTTATCACTAAACAGAAACTTCAGCTGATCCTTCCTTTAATTTCAACTACTAATTCTAAAATTCAGAACCATTATAACATAGAGTTATGATGACACTTTTTCTTCTGCGGTTAAGAATGGAAGACTAAAGTTACACGTATAGCTAATTTATGTAGTGTATTGTAATGGTTGTATTAACCTATATGCGCAATTGTTGCAGACTTACCCTAACACATATAACGAACGCTAATAATGAATAACGGAAGGACTAAAGTTAGCCGTATATACATAAATAATGTAAAACGTAACTTTCAGTTTCAACACGTTGGTAATCTCGAAATATACTAAAGTCTATAAGTGCCTCATCCCAAAAAGAAAAAGAGAATAAACATCCCTATAACATCAATGAACTATTAATGACAATGATCTTATTGACCTTTTTCCTGAACCATTTACAAAAATCAAGACCTCAAAATTGTAACGAGAATGGAAATAGGTTGTGAAGGATTTAAAAAGCTGAGTTCTCGGAAAAAAAAGCCTTCTTAAACATAGTACAAGCAATATAACTAGTACAAACAGAATTAAATGAAAACCATCTCGAATGTATTTACAAACCAACACGTTTTTTGTAGAAGATTTCAACATTATCGAAATCTATTGACGATGTTTTCACTGTTTATATCGGTTTAAAGTTTTAATCCCTGTTAGTGTTTCCTACTACAGTAGAATATTTACATATTACAATGTAGTAGTAGTAGTAAGCAGTGCATTTGATTTACATTAGTTAGTATTCAGATTCCTAATTAGCCACATTGTATCAGGGTCAGTAAATAAATGTCAGTGTTGTAGCATTTTATATAAAGCTTTTTTTGTTTGCGTACTCAAAAAGTAATAATTCATTATAAGAAACCACTGAATGATGAAATATATATATTCAAATTTGCGTAAATATTTCAGTTTCAAATTATATAACGTCCTTTCCGTAAACTCATTTGTTTCTCAGGGCGTCGTATCTAATAGCACTGTGTATGCAAATTATCCTAATTTAATGTTCAAATAAACTTTCTTAATTTGTTACATGCCCCATAATTAAATCATCCAAGCATCCGAACATAATTTTACGCTGATGATCTAGTGTGTCTCTATATCATTTGTTTCTCCGGAACGCTCTTATGAAATATATGTAAAACACATGCGTAGCAAAAGGGAAAGTTAAGTATTTCGGCTTTCGTCTTTATCAGTAAGTAGCTGTCACACTTCACCGAAGATGTGAAAAAATTAGAGGAAGTGGACTTTTAATGTAAGGATATAAATTAGTTTTTCTCAAGCGCAGATGTGCGTTCCTTGATATAGGTTATGACTATTATGGGAGCAGCAAACACTTAATATTACATCAATCATCAAAGCGGATTATCACTACATTAGTTTTAAAACCTCTTAAATGATTTAAGAAGATTTTCTACAGATTTATTAGTGGCCAATAATATTATTAGGATGAGCTATATAAAATTAAATGGTTAAATTTGATTTATTGTAAATTGATTAAGTTTGAAATTAAATACATACATATATTGTAAATATACAAAATGCGTATTACTCCGTATTAATACAAGTATTATGAACTGTTATGAAGTTCGTTTACAAATCTATAATGCAGAATACAATATAGCACCAAATATTCTGAGTACATACTATTGCTTCCAAAAGTTAACTTTTACAGTTATGTAGCTAATAATAATATCATCAAATCTAACATTCTATTGATTCTAACTTATAAGATTTAAAATTAACGTTTACAGTAAAATGGATTAATCACCTAATAAACTAGTTTTGAATAGGACAATATAATTGTTTTATCATATTTATATCATATTTATTTTATTATCGTATATTATATACAGCTTTGCTGTCGAAACGCGTTGGCAATTTATCACAGTGTTTGGTATTTCTGTGAGTGAAAGTTACTCAGTGTTTTACTTAGGCACCTAGATTTCTCCAGGGAGTATGGACGTAAATCGTAAACAGATCTCTTGAGACCAACTTGTTATTCTTTTTATTTTTTCCATCTTCTTCTGTAGATATCATACTTATTCTCTGATGTTACAATATGGGTAGTCAGATAAAATCCAAGCTTTGCAAAACCATTTATTATTTATGAAAACTTCTCTAGCGTATTTCTTTCATTGGCCTTAGTCCTACTCTCCAGTGGTTGCAGTAGATGATTTGTGTGGTGAGGAAGCTTAAACGTGATAACATTAAATCATTTTCTTTTTGGTTGAAACGAAAGTATAAGTGTTTGTCAAAGTAATTCACAATATACCTGCCTTCATCCAACCACTTTTACCAACAGCAAGGATTGACAGTAAGATAAGGTTTTTGATCGAAAAGTAACGCATTCCGTGTATTTTTTTATAAGCAAACAGCCGTAATGTTTTAAACCTCATGCTGAAATGCCACTGTCTTGTAGATGATTTTCGTCTGCCACTAGGCAATTCTGTCTTTTACGGATCGTGACAAAACGAGTTTTGTCAAGGTTCCACAGTCGTTGGCATTCACTAGGTTATAATATAATATATAACAATTAGCTTGTTAATTTTTTGCTGTAATAATTTGACCTATTGACTAATTGAATGAACCACTTATATGCGTACATCACTAATTGAGGTTTGACCTAAGATGCTATCGTATTTTGAATTTCTTAAATCATCTGTGTCCAAATACTTCCTTTTTGAGGCAGGTCTTGATTTAATTTTCTATTGCGTATCAACAAAAGCTTCTTTTGGTAATCCCAAAACTCCATATCTCGTCTATTTTTCGTAAAATAATAATTGTAGGACTTTGTAAATCATTCGTTGTCCACGAATTTACTTTACATTATGGAGTAAAATTATTATTTTGTGTATTTATATAGTATGCTCAATAGTCACCATTTCTTTTATAATGAATAGACACTGAAAAGGCTAAAAGAGTATCTTTATTGTATTTGTCTTTTATTGTCATTTCTCTATTTCTTAAGAAAGTAAGAGATATATATGTATATAGTTTTATAACATAACTACCACTGCTAAGCGTGGTTTCAAAATCGATCGACAGTAATTCCAGTTATCCTTAAAAAGTACATCTATATAGGTAGATATAGTTTCGGAGGGATTTACAAAACTTTCAGCATAACTAGCGCAACCGTGTGGAAGGTGTTATACGACAAAGTCAAACTATTTGGCACAATAAAATACCGGTCAGCCTTATACAAATATACCCTTCTTGTCTGTAAAGTTTGCTTGCACAGGTTTAATATCATTGACATTCTGTGTTCAGAAAAACATACATACTTTTTCCTAAATGCTTTTTACAGGATGTGTGATGTATTAATCTCAATGAGAGTAACCTCTTCCTTCTTATAGCTTGAATTATATTTCCTGTAAGTCAACACAAAAATAATATTTTCAAATATAACACTTACATACCTCCACTCTTAACTTCACACTTTCATACGTATGTAGGTATGTATATACTTAAAATTTCGTACATTATATTACATATTTACTTTCGCTTACAGCTGATGTTCCTAAAATACATGTAACAATACAAAAATAAATCCTACTGCACAAATTGCTGTCTTGCTACACAACTGGCCAGCAATTATATGCCATTCCCCACGCTACAGAAAAAATTGGCAACTGGATTTTTTTTAAAATAATGAACCAAACAGCTGGACGTTTATCTAATGTATACACGGTTAACATGGTATTTGGAACGTAACAGACCAATAATTGGATTTGCAAAATGTATTAGATATATATATTGTATATATATATAATAGGTATATGTATGTATAGAGTATATATAAGTAAACTAGTGAAGATTTATATCCTAGACGCAATAAAAATATAACATTTTTAAAATAAATATCGAACATCAAATCTTATGTCACTTAAACTATTTGATGGTGTAACAAACACGCAATAAATTTCAATGTTATTATCGTAAAGGCTTGAATTAAGAATAGAGTCACTGAAGTCAAAAATAACTTGCACTCTCGTCACCCACAATAGCTGTCGGGCGGAATGTTAGAGGTTAACAATAGAAAGTTTTCAAATCGTTTACGGTAGCATTAACACTATATAAGATTAAAGCATTCCCTTAAAGTGTTTTAAGTGACCCGTTTTAAGTGTTTAAAAACAATAATTTATATTGTTATAGAAATTAAACTGTCACAATTAACTTGGAATACGTTTCATAAGAAAGAAGCGCTTTCGCGCAGACACAGGAAAAATAAACTATAAAGATAGTTTTACTGTGTACTTATAAAACTGATTGCTGTATCCAAGAATCGTAAATGTCAATCATACCCGTTAACCGATGGATTTGCCTCTTGTACGGCATAAGTAGTAAACATACGTCGAGTATACTGAACTAACTTTGCAAAAAGTACGGGTACCACCAGTCTCTATTTAACAAACACATGCAAGGTCATTTGCACGAGCAATTTTAACTGTTTTTAATGTTAAATTTTAACATTTTTAACATGTATGATTAGTAAGTCTACAATCATCCTACGTTCTATAGTAGTTTAAGGTGGTATTTTTTCTCAATGAGTTTAAAAATAAAAAGAAAGCCCTGCATGAAGCATTGAACACAGTGCGAAATATTGGCTAAAAAAATAGAAAACTCAATTTAAAATTAGATCTTTCTCTTTACCTTGTAGTAGATATTTAACAGCAAACTATCAAAATAAGCTTCGATAGGATCCATTTGTTTAGTTAGTTTAGAAATGATCTCCGGTTAGCACAGCTAGTTTACTTCAGATTTATTTATCCGATAGATCACAGTTAGAAACAAAGATGGTTAGTGTTATGAGAAAAGATGACAAGCAAGTAATGAAATACATTATACATATACCAAGGCGTAATTACTTTTTTCACTGTTATTTGTGATAGTGTACCAATTTAAAACAAAATAATTTCACTTCCCGCTTTACTTCTTCTCTCTAAAATCAAACTTGTAGTTAAAGTAACAATATTTTAGTACGAATACTAGTGAGAAAAGTTGAGAGAAATATGTCCTTATAACATTTCTGGCGTTTTAAATTGTGTTATAATTTTATTTAACAAAGGGATACGCTTCTACCTTCTTTACCAAAGTAATACAATCTTAAACACAACAGATACGCAATAATTAGTCGTAAATGGTTTGAAGCAGTGTTTCTCTATCTGTAACGCGTAAGTTATCTTGACTTCTTATATTGACTTTTATTGTTTAGACACATGACTTTGTCCCTTAGCTTAAGAACTAGGTTAAGATATCATAATTTACAAATTATTATTGTTGAACTATGTACAATCCGACAAGAATAAATTACAATTATAACCTATAGGATGTTCTCTAGTTCTTGAACTAAATTGTTAGAAGTTGACGAACATACATTGATATAAGGATCGTTATTCTTATGATTATAATAATAATAATAATAATAATAATACGTTTATTGTCCAACAGATTGATTATATTAAAACTACAATATAAAAATATAATATTTTCTTCTTAAGATTGTAAAAATAACCCCAATACTCCTGAATTTGTTTATCCTTAGATAAATGTGTTGATCGGTATGGCTAGTTGCTTTTTAAATTTATTTGCACGAATTATGTAAATGTCAATTTCTGCCGCTGAAGAAAGATTATTATGAACGGCTAATTAATTAAAATAGGTTTTGGAATAAATTAGCTTTTTAATCCAATTTACCCTACAAGAAGATTATTAGATTTGAAGTTTTTTTTCATATTTAAAGCCCAAATTCGTAAATATCAAAATTATTTCAATATTATTCGGATGAACATAGTTGTACAAATGGTATGATTATCAGATAGCGTAAGGCAAGGTATCTCTTCGGTAGGCTATAGGTATTTTGCATTAAATATCTATCGAAGCAGATCTAACAATCTGTGTAATTGCAACTGATTATGTAGATTGCGGCCGATTACTATGTCTAATATCCCTTTAGAACTTAACAATCGGCTGAAGAGTAGCAATCAATCAAACCTATAGTTTACTGCTAACTAATCAATCTAGACGTTCAACTTCTTATAGCTCCTAATAATTGTTACAGTAACATTATACTTAAATACTTTAAATCATATTTGTAGCCATTTAATCACAATTCTCCTTATAGTTAGTATCCATACAGTGGATGGATACGTTGGGTCTTTTCTAAAGAATGCTCCTTGTCACAGTTTACTATTTTATAGCGACACATTATACCATCTTCTCTTTCCGTCCTATTGCAATACATATTTCATCTAGCTAAAATTACCTAGTTTTATTTGCAATAGTTTTTGTTTACCGGGATCCAGGTATGTACATATATGTACATATGTAACTTATATACATGGAGAAAATTGACATATATTAGAGATATATGTAAGTATGTTAATTTATGTTAGGGATAAAAACCCGTAAATGTAGGAAGTCAATAATGGATAATATGTATATACAGGGTGTCCGCGATATACAAAGCATCCTTTTAAGGGATGATAGCTACAACGATTTAGAAAGAAAAACATATAATACACCTTGGGTCTATCTGTAAGCGTAAACCAGAAAAAAAATTATTTCTAAAAAACCTTATTTGGTCAAACTGTACAAGAAAACTCATCCATATTGCTTCTTAAATAACCAAAAAACCATATCCAAAATTTAGGGTTGAAAATAACTGAAAACAACGATGAAAACGAATTATTTCATACTTTGAAATTGAAGCGTGGTGTCATTTGTCTGCCAACACACTGTACCCGTATGCAGTTAGAACGGCAGATGTATGCCAAGCATCATCTGTTTATACGACCTTGAACTTGAATCGTACCAAGTCAATGGCCATATGTTTTAAAATAAAGGTACCTTTGCGGTTTTTTTAATAATGTTATGACAATAAAATCGATGTTATGTTGAAGTTAGAGTGGAAAGGGCGTATTTAATAGCAGCTTTCGATCGGTAAATGAAAATTTAAGTTGAGGGAAAGTCGCATTGAACGGAAACAATGTAATTTTTGAAATTATGTTATGGCGCTTTAAGCTCTTTCGTAAAGGCTACTACAAAATTGAGTTCTTTTCTTTTATTTGTGATAAATTGGTGGTCCTAAAAAGGACTTTTTTGAGAGACAGGAGAAAATGTATTACAGGAAAGGCTCGATGTGTTGCAACACACGCTTGCAATCGTCGCGTAAATCTTGCACGGATCAGCTGTCGGTGTAGTATGCATCGAAGTTTGTGACATGAGAAATAATTTTTTTTCTCGTTTACGCTTACAGATAGACCCAAGGTGTATTATATGTTTTTGGTTCTAAATCGTTGTAGCTATCATCCCTTAAAAGCATGCTTTGTATTTCACGGACATCCTGTATAATACAATATGCAATAAGATATTCATCCATGAATAAAATAATAAAACACTGTGTGAAGCACAAATAAGCGAGCGCTAAGGCCTTTGTTGTAATTATGATTACGTAACATGGATGCAATTTATATTTAGATGTACACAGAAAGGTGTCATAAGAAAGGTATGCTATTACACAAAAAGTTAGTTTATCTAATTTCAATATAATACAATATTCTGAAGTGGAGTTGAAAAAATTTATATAATTTATATAAATTATTTAATTAATTATTATATGACTGTATCCTTAGCCGAAGGAAATCCTTAATAGTTATACATTAACACGTGTAACTGTAACAGTAATAGGTAATAGCAATTACGGGTTTTTATAATTTGAGTTAATCACAAATGTCTCCTCTGTGTAATTTCTACTTAAACAAATGAATTTGTAAACATCCAGGTGACATGAAACAACAGTATTTCAGTAATGAGTGAGTAAGGGGACCCAATTTTCAGAATGTTCTTTGAAGTCAGTTTATTTGGTGTTGTCGTTTATATGTAGCTCTATGGATGATTTATGTTTTAATTATAAATTTCACAAAAATAATTTTCCTTTTCTCTTTCTGTATTAGAAGTAGGATTGAATAAAAAAGGGAACTAAATTGTTTTAGTTGGTTTTTATCCACTCTCCATATAATGACATCATAATTTATATTAAATACCAAACTTTTAATAGTCACTTTATTTTTTATCACACACTCTTGTTAGTTCTTGTTCAAGAATTCAACTGTATTGCTGAAAATATTTTCCCAGTTCTGATGTATACAGGTAAATCTTAACGAAACAAGATTCCGTCTGTTTTGAACCCCCTTGGAAGTTACATTATAGTAATTTTTGGAAGTAACACTGCAAAAGTTCATATATGCAAATTGTGACAGATGATCTTCCATTGCTTTGCAAATGTCGTTGTAGTGTGCAGAAGCAGTGGAATTTGCTGAGAAGGAGAGCCGCATAACCACACCATCAACTCCTTGTTGTCCACACTGAATCACCAGGTGTATTTGCACAGCGAGTATTATGAACTGACTATACAGGCTGTCCGCGATATACAAAGCATGGAGTTAAGGGATAACAGCTATAACGATTTAGAAACGAAAACATTTAATACACCATGAGTCTATCTGTAAGCGTAAACGAGAAAAAAATATTTCTAAAGAACCTTATTTGGTCAAACTGTACAAGAAAACTCAGCCATATTGCTTCTTAAATAACCAAAAAACCATATCAAAAATTTAAAGTAGAAAATAACTGAAAACAACGACGAAAACGAATTATTTAATACATTCAAACTGAAGCGTGGTGTCATTTCTCTTACACCATACTGTACACGTATTCAATAGAAGCACATCTCTAGCACAGATGCAAGGGAAGCAACACATGGTTTATACGACCTTGAACTACATTAGACCATTGTATCGTACGAAGTCAATGGCCATACGTTTAATATCCAACAAGTAGGAAAGAGGTATCTTTGCGTTTTTTCTTTAATAATGTTATGGTGTGTTTAATAGCAGCTTTCGATCGGTAAATGAAAATTTAAGTTGAAGGAAAGTCGCATTAAATGAAAACAATGTAATAATAGTGCAATTATGTTAGGGCGCTTTTCGTAACGGCTACTACAAAATTTAGTTCTTTTCTTTTATTTGTGATAAATTGGTGGTCTTAAAAAGGACCTTTTTGAGAGACAGGAGAAAATGTATTACAGGAAAGGCTCGATGTGTTGCCCATTTGCAAGAACGCACGCCTGTCAGAGTAAGCTGATGCCAGTAGCTTGGTAACAACATGACAGAAAATAATAATAAAAGAATATAGCGATCAACCTGTAATTATCTGTAGTAGTTAGTGTTAGTTTTTGATTAAAAATATTGATCTTCTGAAGCATCGTTTTATTCTGATAGCTATACAACGTGACATGGCGCTGCGAGAGTAAATAAATGTAAGACAAAGTATAGATAAAAAGAAAAAAAAACAAGTAACGCACAAGTGAATATTAGTCAAGATTGACGGGAAAATACTCCTGTGTATAAAACCCGGAAAAAATGGAGAACTTGAGGCCACCGAGAGAGATGTCTCTTGAAGGAGATGTGGTATGCAATTTTAGACGATGGAAACAACAGTTTACAATCTTCATGGAAGCATCGGGAGCGGTTGACAGCACCGAAATGTCAAATGAAGGAAAAGTAATCCTCTTGATAGTATGTAGTACGACTTCTGAGTTTGCTACCCAACACCGTTGCTACTGTAATGGACTTGCTAGCGTAAGACACTACAACTACGTTCATCAATACGAGGAAAGACACAAAAAGAAAAACAGAAAACGTTAGAAAAAAGATTTATTCTTAGGTAAGTTGCTCTCCAACTATAAGATTACGTTTTATTATAAAAAGTGGGGGTCAAAGCAGAAGCGTCCTCGTCGCGACCCCTGGGTACTAGTTCTTAGAACTTGCTAATTCTGCTGTCATCGACGCTCCAGAGTGTGTCCGAGAAATATAGAGGCTTCAATATTTATATCGAAGGAAACATATGTGTACATGAATAGCAGACAATGTTTATCGCTTTTACAATAACAAAAGGCTAGTTATGCGTCAAAGAAGAACAATCGAGTTAAAGTATCACAGAATCAATTAAAACTTAAGTACTACAATAGTTTTTGGCCCTAGCCACAAACTTTAAATTTAACACACTAAGGATTACCGAACATAGCTAGTGTGCAAAAACAACAAGTGGCTTCGAACTCTTTAGAATTCAAAATTAAACCTTAAACACCTACAGATTCTGAAGCAGGAAACTTACCACTATACACATCATGTCTTGTAATATTAGTTTATTAAACCTACTACGATATTGATTGTACTTCAAACCATACATACCTTCAAACCATACATACTACTACAACTATCCTGAATGCTGCGTAAGATAAAGTTAAACAGCTTCACACTCTTTCTGAATTCCGAATGCATCTATAGAATTTCAGAGAATTACATTATTTTATCTATGAAACTAAAATGTTGAAATCTATTTCTGTCATGAAAAATATTGTATAGTTTTTTCTACTAAGCCATAAACTTAACAGTCTCTGAACTAAATGACTCTTCTTATACATTCAATGTAAATTAGCTATAGTTGCTTTAACAACCTTTTACTCTTACTTGTAGCGATCTTCACTTTAAATAGATGTTTTTGCTACATCGCTTAGAAATTCACTTTAAATGCAAGGGCTCGCATTGTCCTGTAAGTAATTACTCCCCTGGTATACCTTTTCTTTCTCCCTGCATTCCAGACGCTCATCTAAGACAAACTATAAAACTGTATACAGAAATAGCTGCTCTCGCTTAAGTACTGCGTATCCCTGCTTCAGCTAACGTTCCCGCGCCACTTCGTACAATTCTTCCATTTAAAACGACGAAGTTTCAGAGAACAATT
This sequence comes from Popillia japonica, assembly GCA_004785975.1. Lineage (NCBI taxonomy): Eukaryota > Metazoa > Arthropoda > Insecta > Coleoptera > Scarabaeidae > Popillia > Popillia japonica. Next base: position 59,077 of record SMLS01061982.1, read on the forward strand.
TGCGTAAAGTGGTTTGCGACTAATCCTCTTGCTTACGCGATGACATTTCTTGAAGTTAGGTACAGTGCGATTTTGAGCAGTTGCCAACGCGGAAAAGACACCATAGTCATTTTGTTGTTCCACATATGAAACAGAAATAAGCATCTAGAGTTAATTCTGGGGTGTCTAATAGGCACGCTTTAGTATCTCTGCGCTAGATAATTGAAATCTACGTTGAAATACCGGCTCTGATTTGAAAGATATTGAAACAATTGATGCCTAAGCAAGACCCACCGTTCGTGAAGTTACTAATTAACAACAAGATTTATAAATAAAATCAAATTAAGGAATACAGTAATAATTATGGATAATCCGTAATGTGAACAAATTCATAGTTTTAAAACAAACGTGTTCCAATCACAAAGGCAGAAATATTATGAATTGAATGACAAGTAAAAACGAAATAGATAAGATGCCATATAGAAACAAAATGATAATAGTTTATATGTAATTTACTGAAACGTAGAATAAAAGCTTGAAAATGGATACTCATTTCCAACATATTATTTTGTTCTAATTCAGCACTAGAATTAAAGCAACACAAGCTAAAGGTAAAAGCTAAATTCGAGGACAATACTTAAATACACTATCGCATGCTAATATGTCCATGTCAATCAAAGTTGTAATCTACTGTTGATTTGATAACTAAATCTAAACTAAATAAAAGTGCTTTCGGCACTGTTTTTAATTAGAACAGTAACATTGATCCCTTCGCTTCCTTTTCGACATTTTTCCAAACTCATTTCTTCACATATACTTACATAACTAAGATTGATTTCATGATATATTGGATGTATTTCAAATTTGTCAGAAGGATTTCCGTTATTGGATCAAGTTAAATTAAGTTTTCGTTAATTAATGTCATTGGCCTTTAAAATGCATGTTCACGAATTTGTAAAAGATTATGGATGGCTTATCTTCTTTCCTTGGTAAAAGATTAAAGGAGCTATTAAAAACATGATAACTGTCGTTCGAAAGAAATCGAAATATTCCCATCAGCAAATAGCTGCGGATTATATTAAAAGCGATAGCTAATTAAAAAAAGCTTTGAAAAACATCTCATTAAAGCAAACAAAAATAAATAAACATGATTTATATAAATCCCTCATCAATTTGATATAATCGTCACATAGTGACAGGAATTTTAAAATGGTATTGCATCTGCATCTACTAGAGAGTAATTAGAACACATCTATTAATCTAAAACCTTCTATACTAAAAGTAATAAATATTTCGCTAGATATTGATATAGCTTGGTCTGTATTTTTCGCTTCTATACTAAAATAAGTAGAATATTGAAATGTCTGTAAACTGAACAAAATAAGAAAAATTAGAAAACTCACAATCAGCGAGGCATTAATCATCAATTTATAACTGAATTATATCACATTATGAATACATCACGCTTTTTATAAGAACAGCATAAGTTATTATCATAATTTAAGGATAAACTTGTCTACTTTACAATTTACAATACACATGAACATCCAAGAGACAGCAAGAAAACAGAGCAAATAAGTTAGCTATCGCTTATTCTTTGTGATATATAAATATATGAAGAACGCTCTAAAGAAGAGACAACCTGAAGACAGTTTACTACTTGTGCAATACAAACAGAAGATCATCAATACATCAGGAGTACAGAAGAAGCTCTGTAGGTAGTACGGTATGACTACAAAGAGTGTCGTAGAAGAGATAACTAAAAGCAGTATTAAAACTTCAATGAGGGAGGAACATCAATTTAGCAATAATGAACCAACTACACCGTAGCAGGTAGATAGGTATTGAGCACTGATCTACAAAGTTCAAAGTAAGTACCACAAAACACTGGGAAACACACAATATTAATGGATTTAATTTTTATCTTATTTTCTTACCTCATCCTAAATCATATTTTGTAGATTTCACTTTTCTCAATTAATTTCAAATATTACCGTTAGAATAGATTGCTTACACGTTTTATTTGTATTATTATTGTAGATTATATATGTATAATTTTGCAACCTCCCAAAAGAAACCATTGCTATAATATATAAGATATACATACATATACTTACATCTATATCTTTCATCAATATTAAAACCAAAGAGAGTCAATAATATTATCAAGTATGCAGATAGTACAGAATAAAAAAATAAACAGGACGATTATAATCAGTATTCTACTTCGTACAACTGATCATATCAGGCTGGAGATTCTGTCGTTTTACCTTTACTTCCGTCTTCATTGTGGAAGAACAGCTCCAAGCTGAACTTGGACGGGTTTAGAGATGATTTTCCACCACGATGATGGGATAACTTTTCTGATTATGCATGAAATGCGTTTATTAATCAAAAGTAAAAGTTTTCAGGTCATTTTCTGTGGAAAAGAAAAACGCTTGATCTCGATTTTCTTTAGAGACGAAAGAAATTAATGCCTGTTTATGGTCTCTTGACGATGCAGAAGCTTGAGTATTAATTAATAATTTATTTTTAATTTACGTTTCTCGTTCGATGCATAGTTTAAGCAATTTACTGATTTAATTCAAAATCGATTAAAAGTATTTACTAAGTAAGTTTCAGTAATATAACAATAATATCCCACTTATCATGTCATCATAATTTATTATTAATGATTCTACGGTTTCAACTACTTTTTATTGAGAGAAATCTAACAAATTTAACTGCATTCAAACGACAAAATAAATCACTGTGTGTTAAAAAACCTGCATTAGCGAAAAATAAGAACACTTCCGAATTAGAATTAGCAATGTGATTTCTTCAATGTTTACAACCTCTATTTATGTATTATGTATATACGAAAATATTTACTATACAGCACAATATGCATACATACATCTACCATAAAAACCACTATTATAATCTACAACAAACATTTGATTTTTTATTGCCAAGTATAAACAACATTATCTAACCGCATAATTTGTCTGTTTCAGAGTTAACTCCTCTTATTCAGCTCGAACGTGATATAAACTTTCAAGGACCCTGATTCAATAGTTTTTAAGGATCTTAGTACATAAGTTTATTCTGTAGTTTTCAAGATATATGTTTTCATATGCATGTGGTAGATTACCCAAAACTAGTGGAATTTGGACAAGGATAGTTACGATCTGAATCTAAATTAGATTACGTTGTTAAGCAAGCGTATCTGTCTGTCGTTCTCTCTTTTTCTACTTTCAACGACATATTCAAACTCTTGGTGTCATGCCAGTGTTGCTGTTTTATTCCGTAAAATACACAAACCTCGCTGTTAAGCAGACACAACATTTTTAAGAATTTCATAACGCATCATGTCCAAATCCCACAGGCCTAGTCATTTTATATCTGTTAAGTGTTTCTTTTTATTTACACTGACAAAACAGAATACAACAAATTAGTATAGTCGTAATGGCCTGTTTTGATATAAGTAATACGATAAAAAACTTTAGACCGCACCTGTTCATATATTTTTCTATTATTTTACAGCCATACTGCAAAGAATGACTGTGGGCGTGGGAAAATTGAAAATACAGGGGGTCTCAACCTGTCAATACCTGTGTATGGATTGCAGCGGATTGCTTTATGGATCGGTAAGCATGTAATTTTCTAATCTATTTGCAATCTAATTGTGACTTCTAAGTATTACAACCATTTAACCAAAAATGTAAAAAATACGTGAATTGCTCTATTTCTTATCCAGTCCATAAAAATAAAGAAAACTAACGTTAACACATAAAGTCTACATGGTTTACACATGGGGTTTTATCGTAATATTAGAAACTAATTGGAAACAGATATGAAATTAGATATCTAACATTGAACACCAATGCCAACTACAATTTTCTTTATATTTATTTATTTTATTGTAATACAACGCCTTTCGCTAATAGGTTAGCTTCATGAGGTGATTACATTGCTACTAATAACTATAGATGCATAACAAAGTTTACGGTCAGGGGAACCAACAATAAAAATAAATCTACATCATAATACTTCTTCTTCTTCTTTAATGACACCGTCATCCGAATTAAAGATCCACTCAGCCATCCACCAGTATGATCTGGAGATTGAGCCAAATAGCTCGTAGTAGTAATAGTTATCATGACAATTTGTGGAAAATCATATTTTATTATCCAGATAGTTTTTCCACTTTTAGGTCAATGATAACACGCAATTCTAACAAAAGTCAAATTTATTCCAAAACCTTTACAAAATTTATAATCTGGTTTTCGTCACAACTTCTTCAGTGGAATAAAATTGACATTTATTTAGTGTCAAAATATAAATAAATAACTAGCCATGCCTATCAACAAAATTATCTACAGACAAAGAAATTCAGTGATATATAGGATTATGTTCACAATATATTGGACAATTTAAGATATTTTGAAATGTAAATTTATAATCATAACACTAATGCTCCTTATATCAATGTATTTTTTTGTCAAGCTCTAACAATTCTGTTCGAGGACTAGGGAAAAACATGGCAAAAAAAACCTAGTCAATCACTGAATTTCTTTGTCTGTAGATAATTTTGTTGATAGGCATGGCTAGTTATTTATTTATATTTTGACACTAAATAAATGTCAATTTTATTCCACTGAAGAAGTTGTTACGAAAACCAGATTATAAATTTTGTAAAGGTTTTGGAATAAATTTGACTTTTGTTAGAATTGCGTGTTATCATTGACCTAAAAGTGGAAAAACTATCTGGATAATAAGATAAGTTAAAAGGTCATAAAAATACATATATGAAAATCATATTAAAATATTATTCAATTTAAGAAACTTACATATAATGAAAGGAGGAGTCGCATCACATTATATAAGCTCTTGAATCAGAACGTTAGACTGACAAGCTCTTCTATTGCATCCGAAAAAGATATGATCGAGGTCTTCAATTTCGCCGCAATCGCAGTTGGGAGTATCGACCAGATTTAGTCTATACAAATGACATCTACACTGGTTGTGATTGAATCTTAGTCAACTGGGCATTTATTCTTCTACAGTCCATAAAGAATATCTTGTTGTAACGAATTTCTTCACTTGACCCATCTTTCGCCAAAAGGTCAGTCTTCTCATTCCCAAATACACCTTTATGTCCAGAAACCCAAACCAAAGCAACGTCACCAGTTTCCTTAATTTGCGAAATAATCCTTCTGCAATCCGCAGTCAGCAGATGCAAACCGGCTGAACATCCCAACCATAGACCTTTAATGGGAGTCCGCGAAAATCATCACATTGACAACATAAAAACTATGGCACAAAGAGAGAGCTCTATAAATAGCAAAGATCTCAGCCACAAATATATTAGAGAGCATATGGAGAGCACCGTTCTCCAATATATTCAACTTAGGACAGAACACACTATATCCAACTCGTACAGGATCATGAAAGAGAGAGCCGTCAGTGTAAAATTCAGTGCAATGTGAGAAATTGGTTCTAACTAAATCCAGGAAAAATTGTTGGTTATCAGCACTAGCTTTGTTAAAGTGACCATTTATTAAAATCTCAGGGGAGTCAAAAATTTCCGCTGGTTTAAGGAAGTAACAAGCTAACCTATCACTCATGCTTACTTCTCTCAGAGACTTTACCCATCTATAGGCCTTTATCAAAGGTGGGACGAGTCCTCTAATCCAATTTGGATAAAGTCTTAACAGAGCACTCCAATTTATCAACTCCCTCCTGATAGGATCAGAATTTAACGTAAAATGCTTCAGGCCAAAATTATTTGCCATTTTTTCGATTCTAAGGGCCATCGGGTAAACAGATACTTCAGCATGCAGTGCAATCACCGGGGTAGAGCGCATAGCCCCCAGAGCAATTCGGAGACCAGCATTCTGAATACGATGTAGAAGGTCTAGATTTGTTTTATTTAGTGCAGGTGTTAGAAAATCATAATACAAATTAGGGAAAATCAGTTGTACCAACTTGAAACTAATCATGCTTGGCTTTCTTTCTTAAATATATATTGTTATGTTATTATTGATATTGATATTGTTCATACTATCTTCTATAAACTTCTATAAACTTCTATAAACTTCTATAAACTTCTATAAACTTCTATAAACTTCTATAAACTTCTATAAACTTCTATAAACTTCTATAAACTTTTATATTAATTAATTATTAATTAATTAGTTAAAAAAAAAAGAAGGCTCCAGCCAACGGCGTGCCGGGGAAAAATTAAAAAACCCAGATTATAATGTGAAAAAATTTATTCCTCAAAATTTATTGTAAAAACACATCACAAACACATATAACACATAATTACATCCATTTCGGCACAACAAACATGAAATTCAAGCTGAAATTACGAAAATCAATTTTAAAAAATAGCAAGCAATACATTTGAAATTTACGGAGTGGCAGGCCTTGCTGAAACAGAGAAACAAAACGAAGGGGACAGTTGTTTACAAAGTTTTGACGACTGACATACAAAACAAGTCACAAGTCACAAAAACAGATTTTAACGAAAAATACAACATTTTAAAAGCAAGTGAAAGTTTTATAAGTGCCCATTAGACCTTCAACATCAAAATTAAACTAGTGAACGTGAAGAAAACCCGGGAAAAGAGAAACAAGATCGAAAACGGCAGGGAGGAGTTTGTAACGCGCACAAGAGGATATTGGATTCGAAAAAAACACACACACACACATTTAATTACATTGGGAAATTACAGGTAAGGGTTGAGGGTGGTTTAGTTATATAACCATTGTAAAAAAAGTTTTTATCACATTATAATCTGGTTCCTCTTAAACTGTTTATATATTTTTTATTTCGTGTCATTAGTGACACACACAAAAATTTATATATATTTAATAGCAAGGAGTTACTCAAGTCTGTATGATCATTTAATAGTAATTGATAGTTTCCAAATCTATTTATTTCTAACGACTCTAAATGGTCAAGTCAATAACCTTTATTACAGGAATGTAACATTTCAAACTTATCTGCACGGTAGTGTCTAATTGTAAGTGTAATAAATTTCGTAACCTTTCTAATTAAGTGTGTAGCTGCAGTTTTCTAACAAATGTCCATGTTTATTATTAATTGTTCTTTATATGTATATAATATAATAAGCAATAAAAACGATGCTTTCCACCGTTGCATTTAAATTTTCTGTATTAACAGTATTTTAAAATGACATCTGCAAATTAAAGTAACCTATGTATGATAATAACCTTTTATATATTTAGATCGGTATATCTATAGGTACATTTTCAACACATAAATTCAATTCTCGTACCTGGTCCACACAATTGTCCGGTGTTTTAACTTACCTCAATAAATCTCCTACCTACAAAAACCGATGCCGACCGAAGACGTACTTGGTCAAACGGTGAGCAGTTTTGATAAAGATGCGCTATAGACGACGACATTAATTCTGACGGAAGGTGTACATTATATGTTAGGGCACGAGCCACAAGTTAGTTTATATACCCCTGATTTGTGTTTGACTGCTATCTCAATACAATACCATTTTCTTTCTACTTGAATATATTTTTAGCAGATAATAACCACAACACTAGCGTAAGAAACTTCCTACTTAATTGCCAGGAACGAGTGGAAGGACGTGCCTCATAAACGTTTATTCAGGGCATATATTTAATAGAATGCTTTGATATAAATAGTTTCCTATTCTATTATATTGCCTTCGAAGCACAGTCCTGCTATTTTCTTAACTCAATTCTATACATGTCTATTGTCCTTTTTTAGATTTGCAAATAAGTAAGAAGCATGTTTTGCTGGTGATTGTATTTTATTGGAGAACGTTTGTTCAGATTTTCACTGCTCTCTTTACTGCGACATACGGGAATATTGTAATTTTGCAGTTCTAGTAGTATGCTTCCTATCTAACAATGTTGTCCAAGATTAGTGTACTGGGTAGCCAGCTAAGAATGCAGTGGAATGCAGTGACAGTGGAAAACATTGCCAGATTTTCAAAATGGTCGCCAGAGGGCGTAACCGCCATCTTAAACTTTTGAAGTAAAATCCACCCAGTAAATGTTATCGAAAAATATGTGCCTTTTCAAGCTAAGCTTTAAGGCTACTTTACACGATCCTAGATTCATACTTTTTCTATACTATTTTCTAGAAACTAGAAAAAATAGTCAGAAAAAGTATCTATCATGTAAAGAGCACTTTATACCAAACTATACTAGATGCTATACTATGTATTTTAAAAACTAGATCCTGTCCTATTTTTGTTTCTAGATTGATACTAGAACATGCGCAGAAGTACTTTGGCAGATTGGCCAACATCGGAAAATAAATACAAGTTCAGTATATTATTGGAAACGAAGGTAGGTTATGTTGGTCAAGTTGGTAGAACTTACAAGCTGTTTAGTAGCGACATCACGTATTGATTTGTTGTACTCACACGTAAAAAAAGTATAAGAAAATCCTAGAATAGAATCTAGTACAGAAAAAGTATGAATCTAGCATCGTGTAAAGTAGCCTTTACTCGAGTGATTTTTGTTTTACACTTTTTGACGTATCTATTAAAATAAAGTGATGGAGGGTATAATTCGATGCTTTTTTTTTAATAAACAGCTATAACTCCTAAACGACTGGACAGATTTTAAAGAACTTCAATTATTTCTATCAAATGCCTCTTACCCATGATATGTCTAATTCTTAGTGATGCCGTTAGGGCACGGCATGATATATAGATATAATAACGGAATAATAATTATAATGGAAAATTGCAAAATTCTTTAAAAAATCAAATGCAAGAGTCATATTACTCTCGTTCCACAAAAATGTAGTGAAATCATACCTAAATATGTAGGTTAGTTGAAACGGTATCTCGAAAATTTAGTTATTATATAATTTTAAAAAAATGCTATTACACAGGTATTTATTGTTGTTGTTTGTCTTCTTTCAAGCTTCAATGATAAAATTTCATAATTTAATGAATTTTAAATAATTAAAGTATTTTTAGCTCAACAAAATTAAAAAAAAACGTGCAGGAGCACAATAAGAAAAGCGCAAAGCTCGGTACATAGGTGCCATGATCTCCTCGGACTGTAGAAACGAGTTTCTTCAGTGGATGCTGATATCTTACCAAAAGAACAGGTTATAGTGCGAAATCCTGTAAGAGCCCTTAGCTGAGCGTGTATAAGATAAAGCAACCTCTTAGTTCTATTTAACGATAAGTTAATAAATAATTTTGTTTAAACTTCTTTTGGTGGTTTCTTAAAAAAACATTACATGGAAACCCGAACGATGGGTTCTGATGCAGCGAAATGTATATTAGCTGTTCTCTATATTCATCTGCAATAGGATTTCTTTTACTGTCATCCACATTGGGAAAACTCTATTATTTGTGATTCGCATTACAATACCTCAAAATTTTCAGACCAACTCAAAGCTGTACATAATTAGAACTTTTGTAGCGTTCTATGACTGTACAGAGACTCCTCTATATAGTAATCTTCCACATATAAAATCATTGGCGATAACCCTAAGACCTTTGAGAGATCAGTGTTCAGCCTATGGTTTTGAATTCCTTCTTCCTTAGGAAACAATACTCTGATTGGTAGTTCAACTGCTGCAACTTCATTTATGCCCCTTTTTCTTTGGTTTTTAGGCACTATAATAAAGTCATATAGATGACCACCGGGCCTACTAACATTTACTATAACAAATATATCATTTGGGTGTAACTTATCAGGTTTTCCGTAAAAGTGCTTGGCATGTCCAAAATACGATTATGGCTGTCTATGGATAATCATTTATGTGGAATATCATTTTCAAATCTGATTTGATTCAACTACATTGACTTAAGAACATTTTACGAACGCATTTCTCCAACACGACAAACGAACCAACGATTTTTTGAAAGATACACGTTCACTTAAATGTAAAGTATAGAGATCTTCGAATATATTTTAATGGAACGTATCCACTTTAAAGGAATAAGAAAAATATGCTACCTTAGACAATTTTCAATTCATTGGACATTACTTGACTACGAATGCGCATTAATATTCAAAACACATGTACTAAATCAATTAATGAAACTATTTGAAACGGTACAATGAATATGCATATACATAATAATACTACAATATGTATCAACTGCATAACGTACGCTCGGGGAAAGTTTACTCGGGACGGCTCAGCGCGGCCGCAAA
>SMLS01061985.1:0-22281 GCA_004785975.1 Popillia japonica
TACGCACAATCGGATTCAATTATAAATCCTCCTGCAATACCACTTGATCTACCATCTTTCAAACTGGATTTAGTCCCGGAATCTACTTTGATAAGTATTATGTCTTCGCTGTCTAACAAGACTACGTCTGGTGACGACCAAATACCTAGTTTTCTTATCAGAGACACCCGATATGTGCTTGCTGCTCCTTTACAGAAGATCATAAATTTGGCGATTACCACATGTACGTTTCCTAGCAAATGGAAGTGCGCTCAAATAGTTCCGGTTCATAAAAAGGATGATAAATCAGAGATACAGAACTATAGACCTATTGCAATCCTCTGTAATTTTGCGAAAATTTTTGAACTATATCTGTAAAAATATTGAACCTTACATTTCATCTCGGCAGCATGGATTTGTTACTGGACGTTCTACTGTTACCAATTTAGCGTGTTATACACAATATGTGAGTCAAGTCATTGATAACCAAGGGCAAGTAGATACCATATACAGATCGTTACATCGCAAGTGCCGTCAAAATATTATATCGATAGTTGAACGGTATGTCTTAGTTAAGTCCATATGCCGCGCCGGCGCCGATACATATTGCAGAGAATACGTATGAATATTTGGATATTTGCAGTCTCCAGTTAGGCATTGTAGAAGATAGTTGTCTCATATGTTCTAGCGCTTTACGATATTTTATTACATTTTCATTTTTTTATTATTCTTGTTGAAACAATATTCTTTTCATTTGCATTTTCTTATTATATCCTAATCTGTTAATTGTCTCATTCTTCAAGCATTTTTGCTAAACATATTCGTTTAGTTAGTGTTTTGTCGTCGTTTCTATTAGGTTTTCTGCAGAGTTTAGTGTAAGATACATACATAAGTATTTATTTAGTTTGTTAGTTTGGTATTTATATGTTATAAAAATAATGGATGTTTATAATTCAGTTCAAAGAAAACAAATTATTAAGTGGTATCATCAGGAAATACCCTTAAGGCAAATAATAGAGCGCTTTTATGAGAATTATCAATCACGACCCGCTCTAAAAACAATTCAGCGAATAATAAATAATTTTGAAAGATTGGGCTGTATTATGCCGAACAAGCACAAACGTAATAGGCAGCCATTTGTTCGCCAAGACGAAAGAAATCTTTTAATTTGTGCCAGTGTCGAACAGAACCCGAAAATATATTCATTGGGTATTAGTGAGCAGCTAGATATATCTAAAAGCCCAGTATGCCGTGTTTTAAAGAAAAATAAATACCATGCCTACAGATTACAGAAAACAAATGAAATATTTCCCGAAGATGAAGAACAGAGAATGGAATTTTGCGAAAATATGATGCATATTTGCAATCAAAACGCAAATTTTGTTGCAAATATATTATTTACGGACGAAAGTACTTTCCCGTTGCACGGAAGACATAATCCCCCTGTACCTCGACACTGGGCAAGAGAAAACCCGCACCTAACATACAATGCTAGAACTCAGTATCCCCAAAAATTAAACGTTTGGGCGAGATTACTTGGAGAGCATAAAATTGGACCATTTTTATAGATGGCAATTTAACAGGCGAGAAGTATCTTAACTTGCTCCAGAATCGAATTATCCCACGCCTCCAGGAATTGGCGCTCAACTTGGATAACATATGGTTTCAACAGGATGGGTGTCCCGCTCATAATAGTAGAGTTGTACGGGAATATCTTCATAATGTATTTCCAAACCGTGTTCTAAGTGCCTGGGGAACTATTCGCTGGCCACCTAGATCACCAGATCTCTCCCCTAATGACTTTTTCTTATGGGGATACATGAAAACTAAGATCTATACATTTGAGAACGATAGACCAAACAATTTGGCAGAATTGCAACAAAAAATTATTAACACTTTTGATGACATTCCTCCAGCAATTTTACAGAATGCGCAACGAGGCTTCTACGATCGTTTAGCATATTGCTTTGAGGCGACCGGAAGACGTTTCGAGCATTTAATGCATTAGAAAAGTGGTCGCTTTTATGTTCACTTATAAAATAATAATTTATGACTAATAATAGATTGCTTCTGTTGTAACATATGCATACTTTTTTAACGTTTATTCCTGCAAATATGAGAATATTCATTTTTTATTTATTTACTAATTACAGAATTTAAATTTCATTATTTTACTGTGAATTGTTGTAATAATACATAGTATTACTATTCTCCACATAGCTTTAATATTTTACATTTTTCATTCGTCATAAAAATCTTACAATACATATTCTGTGCACAAGTTTGCTATTCTTGTTATAACTACATATTTAGTTTTTAATAGGATGAAAACAGCGGGCACATTGTGCACGTTAAAGAAAATTTTATCATATGAGTCTACCTACATTACGTATAATTCATACCACCGGCGCAGCTATGCACGTACATACATACTACGACGCTAAGACCTGCTCAACGAAGTAACACGTCAATCGGAGCGAGCGTTTGACGGCACTTGCGATGCAACGATCTGTATATAGACTTTTATTGGGCTTTTGATACAATAGATCACGGAATATTATTGGATAAATTACACCATTTTGGTTTTGCTCCTTCGCTAATATTACTTATGCCTTCTTACTTGCGCGACAGAACAAATTTTGTATTTTATAATGGCTTTAGATCCAAGAAATATATATCTCGTTCAGCCGTACCACAAGGTTCCAATCTTGGACCATTATTATTTATAATATTTATCAACGATCTTCTAGCATCTATACCTTGTTCGACTCTTGGCTATGCTGACGATATTAAAATTTTCTCCAGCATTTCTAACAATAATGACTGTATCAACTTGCAACGCAGTATAGATTATATAGTTGACTGGGCAGCAAACAACAAATTGATTTTAAACATCAACAAATGTTATGTCCTATCCATGACTCGGAAAGCCCTCCCATTTGCTGCAACATACACAATAGATGGCCAAGTTCTGAGGAGTGTTGCGCAAATTAAGGATCTAGGAGTAATGTTTGACTCTCGCTTAACATTCAATTGCCACCTGGAAACCGTTTGTGCTGCAGCTTCGAAGACCCTGGGTTTTATCATACGGGTATCTAAATGTCCTGACAATATCGAATTGCTTAAAAAGTTATACTTTTCATTTGTTGTTAGCAAATTGGAATATCCCTCTATCATTTGGTATCCAATATATAATAATCAGATAATGGCAGTCTGTCAGTGACTCCGGCTATGTACGGTAGGTATGCGTATCCTGCTGGCTCTTGTCGGTCCTGGTTGTTCATCTGTTTTCGGGGTTTCCTTATGTCTTTTTCACTGTAGCCGTTCTTCTGCAAAGCGGTTTTGACGTGTTGGGTTTCACTCTGTCTATGATATACCTACCGTACATAGCCGGAGTCACTGACAGACTTAAGAAGACCTTAGAGAAAAGAAACATCACCACTCGATTCAACACAGTGACAAAAATAGAACAACTACTTCCTCCCAACAAAGACGCGTTGCCGAAACTACTAACCAAGGGCATATACGAATTGAATTGTCAATGCGGGAAGAGCTACATTGGCCAAACGGGACGCAGTATACAATGCAGAGTGAAGGAACACGAGAGAGACACACGTCTTGGACATAGCCAAAAATCTGCGGTAGCGGAACACCTGCAGCAACAAGGAGGCCACAGCATAAGCAACAGCGACGTGAAGGTATTAGCCAGAACTAGCCACTACCATCCGAGGATAATACGTGAGTCTGTAGAAATAATGAAAAACAATCACAACAACTTTAATCGTGAAGACGGATACAAACTCAGCAATACCTGGAAGTTGGCACTACGAGATCGTCATACAAGAAACGGTAGAGTTCATCGGTCAGGTACGGTTATTTATTTATTTATTTATTTATTTATTTGACCAACAGGAAAACCTACAAAAGTCAATATCATATTATATATGAAATAGCACACAGAATAACAGAAATATAACTTATTACTAAAGCCACAAACCATTAGCAACAGCTAAACAATAATAATAACAATAGAACAATAAATATAATAATAATAATGATTATTATAATGATGATAATAACAACAACAACCATAATAACCAATAAATGAAGATAATGCTAATGACTAAATAACATGTAACTTAATGTACTTCTTAAATTCTGCGGGTTTAATACTAAATATATCTAAGCTACCAGACAATGCGTTAAGCTCTCTGAAAACTAAATTTAAGGGGTTATTGCAACCGTAGGTAGTGCGATGAAATTCCAAAGCAAATGACGCAGTACATCTGGTATTAATAATGGGAACACGCAGATTAAACAAAGATAGCAACTCGGAAGAATCAATAATATTATTCAAACATTTAAATCCAAAACTTAGTAGTGCAATTCTACGGCGAGATGATAGCGCTTGTAAGTTAAGTAAATTTATTTAACTTAAAAAGAATATAATTGACGAATTTGCGTTGAACTCTTTCAATTTTCTCTGAATGAAGGATGGTGTAAGGATTCCAAATGATTGAACAGTACTCCAAAATAGAGCGTACCAGACTATGATACAGTGTAAATATACCAATAACATTAGTAAAGTCTTTTGTTTGGCGCTTAATGAAACCACACAATTTAAGAGCTCTACAGGTGATAACATCAATATGCAAATTAAAGTTCAGACTACTATCAAACAGCACGCCTAAATCTTTATGTTATGAATCAACTGAGCGAAACGGTTACGGATCAACGAAGCGGGACGGTTACGGATCGGCGAGGCGTAACGGGAATGGGATATATAACTAGAAGCAAAAGACGAGAAGATCAGTCTTTAGAAAACTTCTGAAGAAGCTGATAGCACAATCAGCGAAACGTCAAGACAGTGAATAGTTACCTACGCGACAAGACCCGAAAAAACATACCTACTATGGATTACGGTCGTGAAAGCCTACACTCAACTATGTGTATTACTGTTATATACTTTAAGTACGTTTCTTTTAGTATGCATGTATTCATGTATTTTTGTCCTGTTATTGGGTTTGTACCCGTTGGGCAATAAACGATTATTATTATTAAGACATATGTACATATAAAATGAATCTTTTACAGGTTTTTTTTTGGTGGTCCAAGGCATTCGACATAAAGACTGTACATCTTTTTAATAGTCAAACCTCGTTCAAAATATTCAAGCAGCGCGGCAATAATGTGAATCTACATGAGGAGATGCTTCTATGTGTTACTGTGTTTTGAATATTCTCTCTGCAATAGGACGTGTAGAATGAAGCTGTAAATGGGAATTTGACTTATATCCAAAGGACCTAAACAGACGTTTTTGCAAACTCTAACGTTAGTATTGCCTACTAGAAAGTAATAATAATAGTAATAATAATAATAGTATCAACTTTATTTGTTGTAGTTGTTTGGGCGGATTGGGTGGTGCGAGAAGAGTAGGGGGGGGGGGGGGGGAGGATTGTAGCGATTTTAGTGTTGGTTTTAATTCGCAGTGGCGTCCCACGGGAATTTATATAGCCTCCTGGTTCGGTGCTCCTTTAAGTGTCTGATCAGAGGGTTGCTGTTGTATTCGCTTCTCCTATAGAAGTTGGTGGACAGCTTCGTGCAGAAGTCCCCGACGGCGACGTCCTCAACTGCCGCTCGGTGGAGAAGTTCCGCCGTGCTGGTTCCTCCTTTTGCATTAAGTATCACCGTCAGCCACTTGTTTTTCGCCCTCTGGAGTCTCTTGAGATGGATTCCTGCCGCGGCTCACCACACCGGTACGGATTGGGTGAGGATTGGCCTGAGAATGGCCTCGTAATACAGTAGTACCCCCATATC
Source organism: Popillia japonica (assembly GCA_004785975.1). NCBI lineage: Eukaryota > Metazoa > Arthropoda > Insecta > Coleoptera > Scarabaeidae > Popillia > Popillia japonica. The sequence goes on from SMLS01061985.1 coordinate 5,797, forward strand.
CGCTCTTTGGTCTTCCGCGGATACTGAAAACCGCGGATAGTAGCGAACGCTTGATTTTCGAGTACAATATGAAATATGAAGCAAAGTTAGCAAAGCATTGATGAAATCATTGTATAAGTAGCACAGCTGTAACCCACGCCTTTCGATTTGATTGCCAAAACACAGGCAGGTAAGCTTTATCTTTGTATTTAAGAGCACGCGAATTCTGTGATCGGTAAACAAGTCCAGGTATTTTTCAGGCATTTTTTTTCACATAACACCAGTCTCATCGCAGTTAACAACTTGCTTAGCATGATAATTCTTTTCTGCAATAATTTGCTGAAATTTTTCTGGAAACGAGGCAGCAGCTACATGATCAGCCGACGCAGATTCCCCTATCAGTTTTATATTTTTGAGATTAAACCGAGCTTTAAATCTATGCAGCCACCCCCTACTTGCTGTGAATGAGTTTCCTTCTCCTTCAGTATAATCTTGGGTCTGCATATCTTCATATAAAACCAACACCTTTTGTTGTAGCACGTTGCCATGGATAGGAATATGTTTTCTTGTCATATCTTCCACCCATAAATTTCAGGCATTTTCTACCTTAAGTAACAGTACATTACGTATTGTGGTTGCAACTTTTGCAGTTTGGGTGCACTAGAAAAACTAGCTCGGGGATGACTCATACATATATACGATGATATATCGACAAATGCTCCTATAACTTTTAATAAGACTCGAATGTCGATTTGTTTCTGTATTTATTGATATAACGCGTTTTCTGCTCTTCATAGGTAAATCGCGGATGACTGAAACCGCGGATACAGAGTCAGCGGATAACGAGGTACTACTGTACTACCTTGTAATACTATTTTGAGGTCCAGGCTTGTCCAGCGGCTAATTAGGATGACGTAGAGCTTGTTGAGCACCCCTAGGGTCTTCTACACGTTGCTGTTTTTAGTTAGTCGGTGCGTGAGCCTCGTGTCCAGGATGTTACCGAGGTACTTAATGTGGGGTTTCTGTTCGACCTTCTGCCCGTTGATCCTGATTACTCCCCTAAAGGAGGTGTTCCGAGATCTTCTTGTGACCAGCGTTAGCTCCGACTTGCTGACGTTTAGGGTGAGCCTCCAGGAGGAGAAATAGGATTCTATTGCCGGGATGTGCTGTTTTAATTTTTGAAGGGCCGTTTCTGGGTGGTGGGAGTGGGAATATATGACAAAATAGAATGTAATTATAAAGCAATAACGTAAAAATAAATGCATTCTTACAAAAGAAAAAGAAAACAAAATGAAATAAATAACTATTCTAAAACAAAGTATTACCACCACAAAGACATAAAAAATATCACAAGTTCGTATAAATACATAAATTAATTTAGAGGACGCACTTCACCACCAAAGCTTAATAATGCGTCCAGTATCCAATTGTGTCTATAACCTCCTATAATTTTCGAGGCATGGATGCCACTAGATTAGCGCAACTTTCCTGTCCTCTAAAATGTTCCCAAATGCTAGTAATATGTTGATGAATGTTATGTCGATTTCGTGGAACTGGGACATCACGCAATTCCCACATTTTGTCCATCTCCGCCCATAGGTTCTCTATGGGGTGAGGTCCGGCGACTTCGTTGGCCACGGTAGAACTGCGATATCTTGTTGGTGTTGTTGGAACCATTCCCTCACGGCCGCTGCTGTATGGACCGCCGAATTATCTTGAACCAGTGTAATGCGATATGGTGGAGGATATACTACGCGCACACTGGGAAGCAGTACATCTTCTAATATGCGAATGTATTCCACTGCGTTCATACGCGTTCCTATACACGTCAGTTCTCCGGGACCAGCGCTGGCCATCCACCCCCAATACGTCGAAGTTATGCGACTGCTTTGCGACCGACTTTGTCACGACATTCCTCGGGTCGAGTCGAGTGTTATTCGGGCGCCATATTAGCTTGGGTATTAGGTATCCTGGGATGTCGAAAATACCTTTTCATCAGTAAGTATTACTGAATCCCAGTCGCGATTAATGTTGGCATGGACAAAATTTAAACGGTTTTCGGTATGCCGTGGAAAAAACTCTACTTTTTTGTAGGGCGCCGACTGTGTATGCCGCGCTTGTGTAGAAATGTTCGCACGCTTTGGGGCTGGCAGTTTGGATATAATGCTTCTATAACTTTTGTGGAAGCTGCAAATGGATTTTGCGCTACATATTCCAAAACTCTGTTGCCGTCTGGGGGACTAATTTTTTCGGCACCATAAACCTTGCTTTCCTCTTCAGTGCCACATTTTCGTTTTCAGTTTGCCACCTTTTCATCTGAAAATGGACGACTGATTTCTAAAAATAATAATATAAGTAACTATATATATTGCCTGTTTACTCGGAATACAGTCGAAAAACAATAGATAAAGAAATATGTTTTTAATAAAATCGATGTCGATAAATTCTCATTTACTTATATTAGAACTGTAGTTCCACATATTCTAACAATATGCATGAAAGGAATAATACCTATTTGAACTTTACTTATACTTTTACAATCTATATTTGTATATTATTACATTACCAATTACATATTACATTAACAATAAAAACTGAGTAAGACCAAAAATTGACACTTACCGAAACACCTACTTCGGCAGCCACTTCTTGATAAAATAAACCACGCTCCTAAAGTGCAACAACTTTTGCTCGCGTTTCTATGCTTGTCTCTGCCATCCTTACAACTGAATACACAAGTCTAAAGGTACCTATTCACGTTCAGTTAGCCGGCCATATGTGAACTGTCCGTACTGGCCGGCCTGCCATTATCAATACTTAAACTACACCTTCAGTTTTGTTCATCGATTGCGTCCGACAGTTTTCTGCCGGTTTCGATGGTTGCCTTCAATTCTTAAGTATTTCACTACACACGATCAGTTTACGTCGACAGTTGGAACATGTCACAAGAAGAGTGCGCCGCTGCAATTGTTATTCTATTACACGAGCAGAGAAAAGGAAAACGGAAAACAATCTGGATGTATGAGTGGTTAACAAGGCGTAGCACTCTATCTCATATGGAGCTTATACGAGAACTTCGACAATCGAGTTCAAGTGATTTAAAAAATTTCCTGAGGATGGATGATAATTGTTTTGAGTACCTACTTACTAAATTTAATAAAACCATATATTACAAAAAAGGACACCATAATGCGCCAAGCAATTAGTGCAGAAGAACGACTTTTAGTGAGTCTCAGATATTTGGCAACAGGACGCAGAATGGAAGACTTAAAATTTAGCGCAATTATTTCGCCACAAGCACTGGGCAAAATAATTCCAGAAACGTGCAAATACATATATATATTTGGTGTTGAAAGAAGAATATTTAAAGGTAAGGAATAATAAATATACAAATATATTTAAAGTTGAAATAATCCATGTTGTAAGGTGAAATGTAATATATGTAGAATAAAACAATCCTCTATACCTTACACAATTTAATAAATTTACTCTAGATACATGTTTCGGCCATACAAGCCATCTTCAGCCTAGAATCTAAACAATAAGGTAAAATTACATAAAGTAATGATAATTAAAAAATACAGTACTTACAGTCATTTGTTAAGAATCAAAAACAATTTAATTGTGAAATGTCTCGAAGACGTGGTTGTGTATATTATTAAAATTGAACGGATGAAAAGAGAAAAGTGAAATTGATAGGTTTAAATGTGAAATTAAGTTATATGAAATGTGGGAAAAGACATGTTGAAAAATGTGGTTGATATGGAAAAGTTTAAATGTATTTGAAAAATACGTGGTTAATTTAATTATTCATGTACATGTAGGACGAAAAAACAAATACATAAAGGGGATGAAGGGAGATTAAAGTTTGGATTTTAAGTTAAAGCAAAATGAGGAATGGGGATAAGGGAGTAAAAATAAACACAGCACGTTGAAGACGTGTGGTTACATTAAAAGACACGGACAAACTGAATCAGTTAAAAATTTTTAAAGCATAAAGATATAAATGTTTAGTAGGTAATATAGAAAATGATTAAAATTTAGGAAACTATAACTAGCAATCTTGTGTATATAGGCAACTATTTATACTTTGAAGTAATAAGTATACTGTTGTAATTTTTAAAAATAATTTGAAAATGTTAACAAATGTTAAAAAATTAAGAATAATAGCAGACAAGGGTGCAGTGTTGTAGAAATTTATAGAAAACTAAAAAGTGGCTTGTTTTGGGAATCTAATTGGTCGTTGAGCAGATTGTTATTAATTTTATGTTGTTCAATTTCAAATATTTCAAGCAAATCTAATTTAAAACTTTTGTGGCAATTGTGAAGAAGTTTGGGGTTTTTAAAATCCATGATATGGTTGGTTTCCTGTGTGTGCTTAAAAATATTTGAATTTGGTTGAAATTTGTGTTCTTGAATACGTTTTTTTAAGGATCTGCCCGTTTGACCAATGTAGATAGCATTACATGTAGAACAAGTTATAGAATAAACACCACTTTGGTTGAGAATATCATAATCATTTAATTTACTGTTATTTAAAATATTGAAAATTTGTGTGGTTGTTTTGTAAGCAGGTTGAATATTATATTTATGTAAAATGTGTTTTGATTTTTGAGTAATGTAATTGTATGGGATGGGTTTATAAGTAAAAGGAAGAGGCTGTGATTTGGTATATAGAGGATCGCGTTTGACAATAGAGTTTTTTAAGATTTTATCAATGGTTTTTGAGCTTGAATTATTTGAATTAGCTAAATCAAAAACAAAGTTAATTTCATTGATTTTTGAAGAATGATTAATAGGATATGTTAAGGCTCTATTATTGAAGTATCTAAATGCAGCTAGTTTGTGGGAGTGGTGATGGTGGGATTCGAATGGAATTATTATAGAGGAAGAAGTGGGTTTTCTGTATATGTCATATGATAAGCAGTTATTGTTATTATTAATGGTTACGTCCAGAAAATTTAAGCAGTGATTAGTTTCTATTTCTAAAGTGAATTTTAAATTGTTGTGAAGATTGTTTAAGTAAGTATGAAAAAGTTTTAAAGTGTTGTCGTCTCCTGACCATAGACATAGAATATCATCAACATATTGGAACCATTTGACTATGTAGTTATTGAAAGTATTATGGTTATTAATTATGAAATTTGATTCGAAATGGTTTAATAGAATTTCAGCAGGAATACCTGATAAGGGCATGCCCATCGGTAAGCCATCGTTAATTTTATAAAATTTATTGTTGAATGAACAAAAGTTGTTATTGATAACATGAGAAATTAAATTGATTATAGATTTGGTTTCATTATCAGTGAAGTTATTTGAAAGTAAATGTTGAAGTAAATTAATGGTTTCGGTAATGGGAATGTTTGAATATAAGTTAACAATATCGAAAGAAACAAGTTTGAATTTGTTGCTAAGTTTTAAATTATTAAGTTTATTAAACATTTCAGTGGTATTTTTGATAGAAAAATTATTTGGAATGTCAATATTGTTTAAAATGTTAAGTAAAATTTTCGATATGTTGATGGTTGGGGAAGAGTAAAAAGCTATATATTGGACGAATGGGAGTATTAGGTTTATGAAGTTTAATAAGTGAGTAAAGGGTAGGTATTTGAGGGTTCATTGGGATAAGTTTTTGGTGAGGGTTGGAATATTTGATTAAGAAATCTTTATGATTATTAATTATTGATTTGGTGCTTACTATTAATTGAGCTAATGGATTTTTAAGTAATAAGCTGGTTTATTTTGATGTTGAGGGCTGTTGGTGTGGCGAGAGACGTTGGAGGTGTTTTGCTTATTTTTGCGGAGTGAAGATAATTTTCTCTTCTTCTTCAACATGTCTTCATGAGTAATAATGGAGGTAGAATTTATTGCTTGTTGAATTATTTCGTCAAGTTCAATGTAGTGTAGGGTAGAACGAAGGTGTCGATGTAAGAAAGTGAGTTGTGAATACAAGTAGTCTATCTTGCTGTAGTGTTTACGTTTTTCTTTAATCAGTATGGATTTTTGTATACGGGCTATTTTAATATTATCCAACTTGTGACATTTCGACATTTTTTTTTTAATTATCATTACTTTATGTAATTTTACCTTATTGTTTAGATTCTAGGCTGAAGATGGCTTGCATGGCCGAAACATGTATCTAGAGTAAATTTATTAAATTGTGTAAGGTATAGAGGATTGTTTTATTCAACATATAAAATATGTATATTTGAGTCGTTTTTATTAAAGATTCATGAACATTAAACATAAACTAAATTCTGAAAAACAAGAAGACGCAAGAAACTTATTACAAACTAGAATGTGTTTTTTTTTCTGTAGACGTTCGTAGTTATCCGGAGAAGTCGGTGTCATTTTCGTTTAAATGTGGCATCGTTAATTGCGATTTTGAATGAGTATATACCGAATATGGCTCTGTTTGTGGTGGAGTGTGTGGCTGAGAGTATGATTGAGTATAAAGTTGTGGTTGTGGTGGGTTCGGTGCTTCTGGCTGGTAACGTAATAGTGGCCGAGTACAAGACTGTATTTGGGATTGCTCTAGGTGGAGGTAGAAACGTAATAGGTGTATATAATTGTGGCTGACTATGCTGTACCTGTGAGTTATTAATCGAATCTTGGCTGTACATATTGTTTGCTGCATTAATACTGAATCTATTTGGAGGATTAAAATTTATAGTAACATTGTCGGTTAATTTTTTAGTGATCCCATAATGTAAAATAGGAGTACTATTTATCAAGTGTTCGGCAATATTGCGCTGATTTTCTTCCATTCGTTGAAGTTTCCATGCAAGATTTGCTCCAACAGTTTTGAATTCGTTTTCACCTCTACTTAATACCTCGTATGCTTTCTCGACCATCAGATCATTTTTTGTTTGTTTTACCCTTTTCCGGATAGTCGGTGTGGGTGTTCGTGATGAGAATGTCGACTCGGATATTGTCGGTGAGATTTGGTGCTCCTATACTGTCCAAATCAGATTCCAACTAAAAATAAAGAAAATTATATAAAGCGAAATATTGTTTTCTAATTTTTAAGCTCAATGTTATTTTCAGTTTCCACAAAACCCTGACGTATGATAAGAAATAGCAAGAGATTTTCAGAACAGATGGAAGTTTCCCAACTGTGGAGGCGCATTTGATGGGAAGCACATTCGAATAGTTATACCCAAAAACAGTGGCTCCTATTTCTTTAACTACAAAGAATACTTTAGTATCGTTCTAATGGCACTTGTCAATGTTAACTACGAATTTGTTTACGTGAATGTAGGCTGCAATGGTAGAGTGCCTATCAGACGGGGGTGTATTCGAGTGCACCGATTTTCATGATAAATTATTAAACAAAACACTGAATTTGCCATTTACACATGATAACACTGAGAATTTAAATTTTGTTTTTTGTAGCCGATGATGCATTTGCCTTACATGAAAACATATTAAAACCGTATCCTCAGAAAAACTTGTCTCCGGAACAACGTATTTTCAATTATCGACTTAGTAGAGCCAGGCGAGTGATTGAAAATGCATTTGGAGTTCTTGCCAATCGTTTTTGAGTTTTTCACACTGCAATAAGTATGGACCCAAATAAAATAGATTTTGTGGTATTAGCAGCTTGCGTATTGCACAATTTTCTTTGGAAACACGCAAAATCGTCGTACAGGTCTTCCAATTCTTTCGATCAGGAAATGTTAGATACCGGAGAAATAGTGCCAGGTGAATGGAGGCAAAGTCAAAATCAACATTTACATGGACTACAGCTTGGCTACAACAGAAATGTTGCAGAAAATGCGAAACAATGACAATTTTCTTTAAATTTTTCGTTTTTCCTTAGTTTTCCCGATGTACTTAAATTAACATGTAAACTATTCTTAAAAAAGTTTAATCAGCTACATATACTTTTTCCGATGTGAAAGGAATTGAAATAAATGTTTGAAAAATATACTTACTTTATTTTCTTCGTTGTCCACCTTTTCAGATTCATCCTGTATATCTAAACTACTTGTGAGTGTTCCTACATTCTTCTTGATCTGCTGTAAACAAAAGGCTGTCGTAGTACCAGAGCGAAGGCGTGTATGTCTCGTCAGGAGAAGTACCGCTTTTCTTTGATATTTTAACCCTTTTAAGTTCTTTTGTGAACGCACTTCTCATGTTATTTATTTTATTTTTCACCGATTCTACAGTAGCTTTAACATCCACTGTTTTATATAAGTCAAGTAATTCTTGGTAAGCTTTTGCTCGTAAAGCTCTGTTGACATATGCGGCGTCCTTTATTTTCCACAAACATTTATGATTACGGTACAAACTAATAAACTCTTGCATAAAATTCGGCTGGTTTGCCATTTTCTTCGGCGTTTTTGTATCGAAACTGATAATAAACTTTCGTCTAGAGTAAAATTAGGCCTGCAGTCCGATGTCGGTCGGCGAACTACTACACACGTTGAGTTTTGGCAGTAAAGAGGCCACCGGCAGGCAGCGACTTGTCAATTAACTTTATGTGTGCAGCGAAAAAGTGACCGGCCGGCTATGGCCTTTCCGGTAAATACCGGCCGGCCGACTGAATGTGAATAGGTACCTTAAGACGGAAGGTTTATATATTGATGAAATTTGTTTCAAAATTTACATTCGTCAATATGTGTATACAATTCTTGTAATTCCCATCTAATCCTTTATACCAATGGTCGTCTTAATTGATTATCAAGAACACGTAAATCGCTGAGGATAGAGGGCTTTCCAGATAATTCTGACGTTTATGTTTACGCTGATAGTATAAATTAGCAACCTTTTTCCTTGTTTAAGATAATATGTATATAGGTACTTTTGTAGATAATTAATTTTTCATCTGGTTAATTATACGATTGTAGTGAATAAGTTATAATTTGTACTTGATTCTTATTATAAATTTAAATTGAATTTCTGAATTTCTGGTCATACTAGTCTTAATTCAATGTAATAACGATCATAGCAATACAAATTTCATTCTTCTAATACTAACAATAAGAAACATTTCTTGCCTGGTCATTAGATCGTTAGGAGTTTATACTGCTTCTAAAGGTGCTCATAGACTAGTATACATGCGTGCCATACTTGTATGTCATGCAACTGTGATGTATTTGTATGCCAATATAGTTTAACCACAGACCTACACAGTTGCTTGTCAAACAAGTTCGTTTGAAACTGTACTATGAGTAGTGATAACGCTTATGTCCTATTACCAGCGGCATACGCTGTTTTAATTAAAAAGAAAAGAAATCAATTATCTTTGCGGCCACAGATGCGAAGAAAATGGGTAAAACAATGGCTTCTAAAACGCTCAAAATACACCCACACTAATAGTCTAGAAGAATTACGCTTAGAGCCTGACGATTGGCGAAACTACCTAAGAATGGATGAAAATAGTTACGCCACACTATTAAAATTAGTTTCTCCATTAATTGAGAAAGAGGACACGATTCTAAGAGCTGCTATATCACCTCATGCACGATTAACAGCCACACTTCGGTTACGAAGATTTAAAATTCTCAACGCTGATTTCTCCTCAATCACTGGGAAAAATAATACCGGAAACCTGCAAAGCTATATTCAAAGCGCTGAAGACCGAATATATGAAGGTAAGAAAATGTGTATGTACATATTTTACTAGTTTATTATCTTTATTCTCATTTTTATATAAAAAAACATTGGTAATAAAAAGTAGAAGGTGCAACTTCAGTAAATATATAAATCAAGAAAGATTTTGATTATCGATTATCCTCAATTGGTTGATATGTTCCAAAAAATGTTGAAACGTTAGAATCGTTCTGAGACATAGCTGAATCACTGACTGGTCGAGAGTACTCATTTGATTGCAAGTAAGGATTGTAGGAGCTGTGTGGATATACATGACCCATTGTATCATTATTTATATATAAGTTAGTATTAATTAAATTGTTTGACTTATTGGCTAACGTTACTATCTTAGTATTTTTATCAACATTGCCCATTTCCGCTTCAAACAATAAATCATTTATCAGTTTCTCAGTGTACAATTTTGTTTGTTTTGGTAAGGCTCGTAACTTCACAGCAACATTTTTTCCAAAAATGTTAAAAGCGTCATCAGTATCGTTACGTAGCCTTTCGCTTACCATAGACAATACTTCGTCGGCTTGTCCATTATCCAGCTGTCAATGTTGATGGAGAACTTATATTTTCGTTACGATCACTGATTGCAGACGAACGTGACATACATCTTATAGATGAATTTATCGGTGATTCCACGTCGTCCTCAGCATGTTCCATTTCTTGCGTGTTCTGCAATTATAATATTCTGTGTCATTTTTTAGTTTCCGCCAATGGAAGATGAGTGGATACAGATCGCAAGCGATTTTGAAAAAAAATGTAATTTTGTTAACTGCCTGGAAGCCATTGATGGAAAACATGTCAACATTATTCCGCCTGCAAGAACTGGTTCATATTACTTCAATTACAAAGGGACCCACAGTTTAGTATTAATGGCTGTAGTTAACGCTAATTGTGAATTTATTATGTGCGATTTTGGTATAAATGGACGCATATCTGATGGAGGAGTTATAGAGTACACTGACTTTTACAAGAAACTTAAAAATTGACAGTTATCTTTACCAGCACCAACAAAACCACACAATAGTGAAAAACTGTTACCGTTTGTTTTTGTTGGTGATGAAGCATTTACCTTACGGACAGATTTTTTGAAACCCTTTAGTCGCAAAGATTTGAATAACGAAAAGAAAATTTTTAATTATCATCTGTCGTGAGCAAGAAGGAAAGTTGAAAATGCTTTTGGCATTTTGTGTAATCGTTTCCGCGTATTTCATACAGCAATTTCTGGTAATTTAAACGCGATTGACAGTATAGTTATGGCAACATATGTCTTGCATAACTATTTAAGAAGAAGTCATGGGACAGTATATGCTCCGAGGAAAACACAAGCGATTGTGTTCAGCCGGAGATCTCAACCCCTGCCTCAGAAGATATCTGTCCTGCGGACGGAAATCGAATGGAGCAGGAAGATTGAATACCTGGGAATGATTCTCGACAGTAAGCTGGCCTTCGCAGAGCATATAGGTAGAGCCAGGAACAGAGCAGTCGGTCGGATTCACCAGCTTTATCCCATCCTAAGCAACCACAAACTAGATCCCAAAGTGGGCGCGATGCTGTACAAGACACACATTCGACCCATCCTATCCTACGCCAGTCCAGCCTGGTCCACGGCAGCCCCATCCCACATCCTCCGCCTGGTGCGAACGCAAAATCGCGTCCTGCGTTTAGTGTTTCGCCTCCAGTACAGGACATCGCGGGCCGTCCTTCGGCACCTAACAGCGGCAGACGTCGAAGACCTGAACGAGTTCTTGAAGAAACTCAACCGAGGATTCTTCGAGAAGGCTCTTCTCAGCAGCCATCCGGCGATGAGTAGCGCAATCGCGCAAAAATCAACGGGACGCACCAAACATCGGACCACAACGGAAACTCTCCGATCGATGTGATCCGATTTAAATCACACGAATACTAATCCTATTTTTTCTGTTCTTATGATTATAGGCATCCAACAGCGAAGGAGATCCAGGAAGAAGACTCCGAGGAAACCCAAAAACCACCCCCGAGGACCACCAGAAGGACTTCAAAGTAGAAGTGGTGCTGGAAGAAGAGGATCCCCCGAAGAAGGAGACCGACAACCAACCGACGATAGTATACGTACCAGAAAATAAGTTCTACAAAGAAAATACAGATACGGGTAATATCGAATGGAGTTTACAACCAACCAATTTTCTATCATTACAACAAACACATAACCAAAGAGTGAACAGCGATTCAAAGCAGGTCAGAGATTTATACATGCATTACTTCAATAATGAAGGTGCCGCCGAATGGCAGCAAACAATGACACATTAATTTCAAATATGTTTGTGACAGTTTATGATCTTTCACATAATACATAGCATTATAATAACTGTAAATTCCTGCTCGTCTGCACTCTCGTTTTCTCTATTTTTGACTAAATTGCTGACCGAATCTCTAGGTATTTCTTGGTCTGTTGTAAATAATAATAAGTCATAATACCACAAATGTGTCACATATACTTCATCTGCTCCTGCACCTGACCGTTTTGAGTCTTCAATTTTTTTAATTCACTTCAGAAACTGCCGCGTATACTATTTATTTTAGCTGTTACAGATTTTTTTGTTGCACTTGGTTCGATTTCTTGTAATTTTTTTAATAAAACTGTATAAGCTGCGTCTTTTTTATTTCTGTCTTTATAATCACTACTTTTAGTTTTCCATAAACAGGGATAACTTTTATAAAGTTCAATAAAATCTGCCATAAAGGCGTTCGAAAAGTGTCTTAAAACGGACATTGAGAAGGCATAAAACAAATACGAATATGTGAGACACTGTAAATGTATGAGAATGAAGCGTGATACTTAGCCATACACCGACAATCTTGTATTCAAGTTCATGCTTGCACGCTGATGTATTCCGGCAAAATCCAAAATCTTGCGCGACATGCATGTTTGCGATTTTGTAGCCACACACTAGCAAACATCAACGCGCGAGCATGTATATACACATGCATGACGCACATGCACGCTAGTCTATGGCCAGCTTTAGAAAACACTGAAAGTTTTACCATTATTTGTAATTGGTATCGCTTTGTTGGTTATGAACAATCCAATCAAAAGTAATTATCTAATCAAGATACATTTGCAAGTTTAAGGCAAACAATCGAATTCTTCTCATCCAGTTTCGTCAAAAAGTACATATTCTCTTTTCTATTTCCTCCTAAATATTGTTAAACCTATGTTCAATAGATTATTTCCAAAATTGAAGCATAACAACATGAAGAATTAGTAACGTAAATGTCACGTTTTTTCTTTAAATAACAATGAATAACAAGACTTAAACGTATAGCTTAATACACGTTACTAATAATGCACGTATAAATTTACTACATGAAAATATCGAAGGTAATTATATAATATTCTTTGTGGCTGTACTTGTGTTCAATATATTTAGTTTTGCATCATATTTGCATTCGTCATTGTTACATCAAATAAGTAAGTCGTAAATTTTAACTATAATAATTTTTCTCTTTCTGAAATTTAAATTACTTACAATCAATAACAATTACAACAACATTACAATTAAAGTATTGCAATTTAATCTACAATTTTAAAAAATGTTGATAAAAAACCCTACAACAAGTAGAGTAATAGTATGATGAAAAATAAAATATTGTTGAAACGTCAACAAGTTCTTTTTTTATACATCTCTCAAGTCTGCATTGCGAAGCAAATATCTTGAATACCAAAAATAGGTAGTTACTTTTACAATATATTGATAATAAGTTTGTTGCAATAGAAATTGCAACTTATTTGGAACGCACAATCTGTAATTGACCCACTCTAGCCGTCCCAATACGCTACTCTGTGTCCGATTCATTCAAAATAAAAGAATCTTACCGATATCGAAGCGAGTAGGCGTACTACGGAAATATTTGGGGGTGGGAGGGTCTGAAGGATAGCAATAGCTTCGGGAAGAGTCGCCTACCTGGTGTAGTAGTGTAGTAGTTCCTAAAAGTATTTTGCTGTTCTGTATCAGTTATTTTGTTTTGCCATTTAATGCAGATTTAGATAAGCAATCCTTGGTTGTTTTGACCCTGCAACATGCCAGTTATTTTTTGAGACATGAACTTCACAGTCGGGTCTCAAAAACCCAAAGGCCGTTTTTAGCAAAAAAATACAAAATTTAAATATTGTATGGTTTTGGGATATTATCTAATCTAAGCAGGTGATCAAAACAGCAAACTATCAAAATTATACTTACAGTGGGGTGAAATTTATTGACACGTATTTTATAGCATAAAACTGACGTACAAACTATCTAAATGTAATCTATTTGACCCCGACCAAGTTATATTGGGCCGGAAAAATTTATCAAATATTTTCTTCGGGCTGAAATTGATAAGCATTCACTTTAGAACTTTTATTTGACAGTGATCCATTTCTTATGTAAAATAAACTGAACATGGTTGTGATTGGTAATTTGACATTATACTACGCTCTTGTCCTCACATCCAGATAATGGGATTACAGTGTCCCATTTCGAGCTACCGGTATTGAGAGCGCTATGGCGTTTAGTACTTGTGTTTCTTTTCCTTATTTTCTTTTGTTAACAGTCTTTTGTTTATTTCTTTTTTAAAGTAAGTATATTTTAGCTGTTTAATTTCAGATGGTAAGTTGTTGTGCAATTGCCTCCGTGCTTGAGGTTTTTTTTATACTCTTTAATGAGGATTCTTTCAGTTCTTATATGTGAGTGTCTCCTTGTCTTATTGTTATGTGTTTCTTGCTTTTTAATTTGGCGTTGATTTTTATTAATCCATTTTTCCATTTTGTGTATTAGTATTAAATTCTTAAAGTTAGTAAGTTGCCGGATACTTAATTCGCATGTTCGTTCGTATACTTCTGTTGTTACTGTTCTTTTATCTATTCCGTAGAGTATCCTCAATATCCTGTTCTGTTGTCTTTGTAATTTGTCTATGTTTCTTTTCGTTGTGTCGTTCCATACATTTATCATGTAGCTCATATGGACTGTGAATAGGGCATGATATATTGATCTTTTCATGTGCTCTGGTATTAAGTTCCTTATTTTGGTTATTCCTGCTGTGGTTGTTGTGTTTTTCTTTATTAGATCTTTGACGTGTCCATTCCCCTTTTTTGTATCGTTAATAGAACACATTTGCAAAGAACACTAGACAATATTCCATTTTTTTAATGTCGATTACATGGTTAAAAAAGTACCGTCAAATGGGTATATATGGAACGATTTTTTCAGTATTTTCGCAAAGGTTTCTGAATAGTAAGGTAAGAATTTTAATATGTACTACATGTTGTGAAAGTAGTTCAGCCCGTGATATTCTCTACAATATCATTTTGAAACAGTGAAGGAACCTATCATTTTTTTTATTATTTGTTTACCGTTCTATATAAGCTGTTACATGAGTATACTGGATGTTTTATGAGGAATGACCTACGTTAACCGATTAGTGCATGAAGTGATGCCTAGCAGTTGTGTATTATTTTGAGTGATAAATTTGAAACATTCTCTAGGATGCAAGACTATATTACATTTTTCACATATAAAATTACATTTTTTGCCACATTGCTTACATCTACGATGGGTTGGCGAGTATATGACTAGATGTCCAATACCGTCAAATCTCACATCTTGCTCTGTTGAAGATACACCTTCTCTAGCAGAACGAGTTCCGTATTTCTGCAATAGTCCCTGTGCTAAATATCTTCGAAATATCAACAACTTTGCACAATTAGTATCTTCTGGTCGTAGTTTCTTCGTAAGTATCCAACTGTTTGTTATGGTCACGTCAAATAAATAGGCGAAAATGGGTCAGTACTTTCTTGGTCGTATTTGGGACCGGTATACTGCAACTAAACCATCCATACAGTCAACTCCACCCATGCCTTTGTTATAAACAGCTACCATTTGCGGTTGATCGATAAGTTGTTTCGATTTAGTTTCTCGTTACCAACGGAAAATTTTTACAACATTGTTATTTGAAAAGTTAGAAGCGACGTTTACTACTTTATTGTCTTTCCACTGCACTAGTAACACTTACTCGGTACTCATAATTTTATAACTTCCTTGTTTTTCTTTGCTCCAATTCTTCTTACTAGGAAGTGGACATTTATCGGTTCTATTATCGCGGATGGAACCGGTTACACATATTCTTAAATTTGAAAGGTGAGTAAATATAGAAGAGCATCGATTATCCGGACTAATTAAACGGGTGAGTTGATATTTTTAGAGGGAGAATTTCTGTGTTGAATAGTGTTATCAAAGTATATTTGGGAACCTGAATCGAACTGAATTTCAGCTCGTTCCAGAAGAGATAACAGGACATTAGCACCTAACCCAAATTCCCGCCGGTTTTCCTTTTCTTGTACACTTGAATTTTGATGATTTATATTCTAACTGCACTTTCAACTTATTATTCGCCTTTTTGCGATGGTTTTCCTTTAGACAAGTTTTGTTGTGCCTTCTTTCTTCTGTCAAATTTTTAAAACTTACCAACAACTCTCCCCTCCCTTTTGTTTTCTGTTTCACCAAGAATACCAGCCCTTGAATTCTTGATTTCACCACTTGATATTTTAAAAGGTGCTTTTGTAATTCCAGCTTGAAATTATTGTTGTTACGCCAAAATGAATGTGATTATGTATTGTGTAGGTTTGTGATGTATTTTACAATAAATTTTGAGGAATAAAATAGTTCACATTATAATCTGGTTATTTTATAACAACTAGTAGTTTTTATTTGCGTTATTCGTGACACAACACTATATATCAAACTCCACGCAATATCCACTACTTGTACATAATGCCCAATTCTTGAAACCAAACCTGATAGTCTTGCCTTTTATGTACTGCTTTGCGTAGTACTTTCCATAATAGGGATCATGCTCTCATCAATAGAAATCCTTTGTTCTAGA
>SMLS01061991.1:0-25353 GCA_004785975.1 Popillia japonica
GCACCGTGAAGAGACTGAAAATCAAACCTTCCACCACTACCTCCAATCTAGCAACCAAAGTTAGGAAAACCACTAGCTATGCTACAGCTACGAAAATCACCAAGACAAGGATATTACCAGAGGAGTACCTTTTAGTGACGTTAGACACTATCCTGTCGTCCTCGCTAGAGGTAACTCTAGGAGGAAGGTGATGGTGGAAAGAACGGTAAAGGATCTGCAGTTCGCCGGCATACACTCCCGTCAAGGAATGGTGCTGGTGGACTGTTAGACCGAGCAAGGAATCAATTGGCTTGGCCAAAACAGTAAGTTGTCTCCAATCATAAAAAGGTGATAAACATATGACGAAGAAAGGAGTCGATCTTTCTAAACCCCACGTCCTGATGTGTTTCTCCCTAGAAGCAAGTATCAAGCTGCTCAGATTGGTTGATGCCCAGAATGTTGAATTCCAGACAAATTTCTGGACTTCTCGTAGTAATAACCAAATCTTACAATTAGTCAGGCAAGCCAGTTGTACCCGTTAGAAGCCATATCTCCATTTCCAAAGCTCAGAGCTTCCTTTATGGTTGCGCATGTCATTTATATTTTTGTAACCGTAGGCTTCTTGTAAAGCTAAAGAAATTTTGAACCTCTCTATAGTTCAAGTTAGTGTCATTTTATCATCTATTTCCAACCATTTACTTAAAATGTCAAATTTAATATTGTTACGTTTTAGGTTTTAAATAATCTTCAGGCGATAATATTTTCACAGAAGTATTTATTTAAACTAATTTAACACTTAAGAATTACTTGGTAACGTAGAACACTAATTAAACTATTTATTTCAACTAACACAAATTTATATGCACGTTTCGTATTTATATTCACAGCGTCCGTTCTAATTACGCGCTAGTTCCAGACTGTCCCGCATACGAGATTGTCACCCTTATATACATAAAATATAGCTTCTAGAAGTCTCTACACTAAACTAGACTGTTCTAGAACGCCCTCTCTAGAATGTCTCCAGAAAACACGCGAACCATCCATATATCATAATTACAGTGCACTGCGTAATCCATTTTAAACGGCTTTGTCGCTAGATGGCGCCATTCGTAACAATATGTAGGACATATGCACTTGAATTATCCTACCTAATAAAAATTTATAAGTGGAAAATTATGGTGCACAAAGACTAATTTCTCTGCATTTTTAGGCAGTAGTTTACTCCTTTTCTTCTCGTATACAATCCCAGCTTCAGAGAAATGACACTGAATAAACACTACTCCTGACACTGACAAGTATTTTGCTCTTCTCTTTTCTTGTTTGCCACTATTTGTATCGATTATCATGATGTGATATGTTCTTAATACTTAAATAAAAGTCTGTTTCTGTTGCCACTGCATTTTTTTCTTTCGATGTCCCGATATGAGTCGTTTTTTTCTCTGCAACCACCTCTTTGAAGCACTTCATAAAGGACGAGTGAATAGTCTGATTTACACTCTGCTCTTCGGTCATCATCCTCTTGGTACGAATAGCAGACGAATTCGTGCTATTGTCGCTACTTGTTTCACAGTTCATCTTTAGGCTGTCGATCAAAATATACTGCTTTGTCTCTTCTCTTTGCAGTTGACTGGTGAAAACATTCACTTTAAAGCCTGGATCTAAAGCGGTAGCCACCAAATAATTTTTACTTGTTGTGATGTTTTCAAATGGTTCTTGCAACCCTTGTTGTATGACAAGGCTCATCTGACTTACTTTGGGTGCTAGCCCTGATATGCTCGTTTTAGCACAATATCGCATTGATGTAACAACATATGGAATAATTTCGGAAATGCAATCGTATCTGTAATGTATGTACTTTTTGTTATCTCCTCAAATGGTTAATTTTAAAAGTTGCTCTAAAAGCTCCCATTGTGACAGCAGTCAGATTGGCAATATCACAGTCCGTGAGATGAATGGCCCGAGAGAGATAGAGAGAAATGGCCTGTTTTTGTTCCATTAGCCTTGGAAGCATATAATAGGTGGAATTCCACCACATACTGACATCTTGCACCAATGCATGCTGAGGGAGATTTAAATGCTTTTGGATAGAATGCAGCTTTTCTTGTGCAGTACAAGAATCATTGAAATGAGTTACAATCCTCTTACCTGTATCATTTCAGTTACATCTGACTGAGCCTTCACACAATCATTAACAATTTTATTAAAGACTATGAATTTTTGCGTGGATGTCCCATAAACTTGCAATTTCCTGTAAAGTAATTACTGATTTGTGCTGTGTGTTGTCCCTCAAAATGATTGATGCTCACTACTTAGTACATGTTTAACAGAGAATTCACAATTAATAAAATGGGCAGTAAAAGTTAAAAAACTGTTATGATTATGGAAGCACGTTCACATGTCGCATGTCACCGAAATATAATCTGTCTCTGAATTTTTTTTTAATTTTCTCAACCACCCTATGATATATTTCTGGAATTATTTTGTCTGAAAAGTAAGGGGCGGCTTTATATTTTATACCGCGGCAACACGCTATTAATCGGTCTTCTAAAACCAGCTCTTTGTACTATATGTATTTACTACGTCGTTGTCAAGGGCTATAATTTCAGCAATAAAAAAATGATATTTTTTAGCTTTGGGATCATTAATATGGTTTACGCATTTCAGCACATTCTTCAAGACTCAATTGCATTGATGTCGAGGGGTTATTTACACCAGTATCTTGATCCGTAATCTCTTGCCCCCTAGGAAGCGTAGGTTGCAACTTACGATGTTCGTCGCTGTGTTTATTTTTTAAATGATTTATCATT
Source organism: Popillia japonica (assembly GCA_004785975.1). Classification (NCBI taxonomy): domain Eukaryota; kingdom Metazoa; phylum Arthropoda; class Insecta; order Coleoptera; family Scarabaeidae; genus Popillia; species Popillia japonica. The sequence continues at coordinate 2,787 of SMLS01061991.1, forward strand.
TCTGATGTAGTCGCCTTCTTTCCGACGCCACAACGAGAAATTTTTTAAATTTCTTTTTACAAGCCATTATCGATTATATTATTATTAGATCCCGCTATTCTCCGGACGAATATGTTTGCCTAGTATTCGGCTATTCGGCGAGGAAGTCTGCAGAATATTCGGTATTCGGCGTGTGGCCAAATATACTATTCGTTGCAAGTCTAATAATAGTCCGACTCCTGCATGTATTTGATTTAGCTACTTTCTTTATTTTGCATTAAAGACAATAAACTTCTTTATGCGTATGTCTCCAACAGGTGTAAAAATGACTAACGAAGCTCCGAAAGGTTTACGTCAGAACTTACTAAGATCCTACATGTCAGATCCCATATCTGATCCGACATTCTATACAAACTGTCCGCAGTGGCGAGAATGGCAAATACTTCTATTCAGCTTGTGTTTCTTCCACGCACTAGTGCAAGAAAGGAAGAAATTTGGCCCATTAGGATGGAACATTCCTTATGAATTTAATGAATCTGACTTGAGGATTAGTGTCCTGCAACTACAAGTATGTGAAGTACGAATATTACAACTTAATCCATTCTTACATATGAGCTGTTTTCAGATGTTTTTAACGGATTACAAAGAAGTTCCGTTTGAAGCTTTAACCTATTTAACAGGAGAATGCAACTATGGTGGTCGCGTTACTGACGACAAAGATCGAAGATTACTAAATTCGTTATTGTCTCTCTTTTACACGTCTGAAGTTATTTTTAAACAAAAGTAAGTTTTAAAGTATCGTTACATATCTAAGTGATTGGCTTAGTTAGGTTGTTTCCTATATAACTGATTCACTGTAAACGTATTTTTCTGCACTGAATAGGATTTATCGAATTAGTGTGTGACTTTTTAACAAAAAATAATTTCACTTATACATTTAATACTTTCCACTAGAAAGAAAAGATGAACGGGCATTCATTAGAAAACATCTGTGCAAATATCCTCCAAGTCTAAAAACACTGTATGGAATTTCGCAGAATTTCGATTCGCTTTCTTAGAGTTTATAGCAGAGTAATATATCAGATTGGCCTGAACTGACTGTTCTTCTTATACGTGGTTTACACCCACATTTTTCAATTTCTAAACTAATTTTATACAGTAAATGTAGACTAAATGCCTGTCCGTATAATTTGCTATGTGAAAAGCTTTTCCTTTTAATCGATAAATACAAGGATCGTTCGATACCTACGTGGCCTAAAAAAGTTTTGTGAAAAATCATTTTATTTTTCAATATAGTCTCCTATGCACTCAACACGATACTCCAAATTAGCAATATCTTCATTATGAGTCGATGAATCCAAGTCGTCGAAAGCGCTATTTAGAGCAGCGATCGCCTCGGAATCGAACGAAAATCTCTTACGCCATTTTTGTACGTTTGGAAACAGATAATAATCGCTGTGAGCGATATCGGGGAAATAGAGTGGTTAAGGCGCTTATTCATATCGCAATTCATGAATTTTGGCCATTGGAATTGCAGCCTAGTGGGAAGCAGGTTATAGTGATGGAAAAGCACTTTCTTCTTTGCCAAATGAGGTCGTTTCTGTTTGATTTTGTCGCTAGATCGTTGTAGTAAGTTGGTATAGCACTCAGCATTTATTGCTTTCGCCTTCTCTGTGTAGTCGACCAAGATAATTCCATGAGAATTCCAAAATACTGTTGCCATAATCTTTCCTGCTGACAAAACCGTTTTTACCTTCTTTAGTGGCGAAGAACCTTTCTGTGTCCATTGTTAGGATTCTTTTTTGGTTTCAGGAGTATAATGGTGGATCCAAGTTTCATCAACAGTTATGAAACGGTGCTTTGTGGCGAAAACGTGGCAAAATGTCGTAAGGAATACTCAAACGATTCAGTTTTTGCTCTGGTGTAAGCAACCGCGGTAGCCAACGCGCCGAATATTTTTTCATTTCCAATTCTTCAGTCAAAATTCTGTGAATACTCTCATTTGAGATACCCACTATGGCTACTATCTCGCGCACTTTTATTCGACGGTCATCCAGCACGATAGGGTGCACTTTTTCAATCATATCCGGCGCAATAGTCGTTTTTGGACGTCCATCACCTGTGCTCATACGATCACGCTTAAATTCAACAACCCAGTTTGTCATTATTGAAATCGAAGGAGAGAAGGATAAATCCAGCTCTGCTGTAATTTTGGTTGGTGTTAAACCTTCCTAAGGAAATTACTTTATCACTGTTCCCAACCCATTTTTTTCCATTTTTACAAAATCACACGACAGTTTCACTTTGGCATACTGTCAAACAGAGACTATTCGACAGATCGATCTGTACTGTAATATTTAACCTATAGTGAATTATTCTACAGGATGGTAAAGAAGTTGTCCGAATCTCTGTGTTAGGCCATGTAGTTATCGAACGATTCTGTTAAACCCAATAAGTGTATTAGTAGTTAATCTAGCTGTGATAGTAAGTAGTAGTAAAATAAGTTATAGGTTTGTAAGTTTGTAATGGTGCAGGAACGTGTGCATGACAATATTATGGAACGTATATAGTCTGCTACATATTTTGCTGAAAACTGCTATATTATCCCTTGTGTAACTAAATTGTATCGTATGTATTGTATTTCTGGAACGAAGAAGCATTGAAAAAGAAAATATATGTCTCAATATTAAGTCATGTATTATAATTTAACAGATTTAAAAATTGTCTTGGCAATGATATTATCTCTCACCAATTAGTTAGAACTGCTGAAAGCAAGTTTAAACATCTAATTTCCAATAAATTCATATGGTTTACAATACAGTGCAAAAAAAGACATACTTGAATGGAATTTGAAAGTACAGCCAACGTCTAAGAATACAATTTTAAAGAGCACTTGCCCTTAGTTGTATTTCCCAAAATGTTTAGATTTTTCTTGTTGTACTTCGCCAGATTGTGTCTGTGCGATATAAATCGCACACTAGATCAACTGTCCGTTTAGAAGAAGTATTAAATGATGCTCCTCAAAGTATGGAAAATGAAATCACGAAACCTTTAGACTTTCTTATAGGCAAAAAACTGTTTACAGAAAAAGTTACACATCACGTCAGACTATTTTTTCCGGTGGACCACTCTAAATGTTTCACTTACTGCCAATGGTTTACAAATAACTTAATGCAAGATTAATCGACTTAAATTTGATTTCGGATGACGTGTGATTTCATATTTTGTGGTATATCATTTCCCGAAATACTCGGACCACAATGCTGCAAAATATCTTTGACGTCATGAAATGGTATACATATGTAAACTAGGGAATTGAAAGTAATTTCAATTTTTGTGTTAATTTCGACTTTTTTGTCAAAATGTCAAATGTCAAAATAATTTTCAAAAATCAAAGTTGTGTTATGAATATCATTTAAGTTTAGACATATATTTTTTATTTCAATGCTATCTTCGTCGTATAAACTTAACTATAACGGTATAACCAGTATTACTTATTTACTTTTAGTTATAAATTTTCATCGAGCGGTATATACTACGTCCCAATTGATACCTCTTATGAGGGCTGCATAAATTATATCAAAAGTTTACCATTAATACCCCAACCAGAAGTATACGGTTTACATGAAAATGCCGACATTACTAAGGATAATCAAGAAACTGCAATAGTAAGGCGATTATTCTTTACTTCATTGTACTCCCGAGCTAATTCTTTTCAATTTAGTTACTTAATGGTACCTTACTGACTCAAACTCAGATAACTGCGGGTGGAGGTGGAGAAGACGAAGAAGAAGCAATAATAGACTTAGCTAATGATATTTATAAGAAAGTGCCGGGTATTTACAACATAGAGGACGTCAGTAAACGATTTCCTGTTATATATACAAATTCAATGAATACAGTTCTGCGACAGGTAGCTAGCGTAATTTTTGTTGCTTTATACATATACATATATTATCCAAATATCGTTTTGCAGGAATTAATCAGATTTAATAGGTTAATACGAGTCGTTAGGACCACTATGGTAGATATTGTTAAAGCAGTTAAAGGTCTAGTAGTTATGTCTAGTGAGCTGGAGGAAGTATATTCTTCTTTAAATATCGGAAAAGTCCCACAAACGTGGATGAGCAAAAGTTATCCAAGCTTGAAACCTCTTGGATCATATGTTGAGGATTTAATTGTTAGGTCAGTAGTTCATTTAGAACAGTAAGCTATAATATAATTATACTATAGCTAACATTTATTTGTTTATCGCATTAATGTTATGTTCAGAATGAAGTATGTGGCATCCTAACTTTAGTTAAAGAGGTGTAAATAAATATTTGTGTGCTTTCTATGTGACATCTTTTAAGTCCTACTGACTGTTCGTTTTAAAACATTAACAATAAATTCGTATTTATGATTATGTTTTTATGCAATTAAAATTACTATGTGTAATATTTTGAAGAACTTGTACAATTAACCCTACTAATACCACTAAAGTATTACTTAATTTAAAATGTGTTCTCCCCGCAGATTGAAATTCTTCCAAGACTGGATAGATTATGGTGCACCGCACGTATTTTGGTTATCAGGGTTTTATTTCACGCAGTCATATCTAACGGGTGTATTGCAAAACTTTGCAAGAAGAGAACATTTACCAATAGATTGGATACATTTCGAATTCTTTGTAACTAAATACGAACAGGATGTATCGGACGAACCAGAGACTGGCGTTTATTGCAAGGTAAGTTACTCTTCCGCATTTTTTGTTCAAAATCGGCGAAAAAAGGAGAGAAAGGAGATTAATTTATTTTTACATATACGCAGCACTTTGAAGAAAATGATGATTTTAAGGATTTTATGACAGTAAGTAGTCAAAACGAAAAGATCATAAGTTTGTTAGTTACGTTTTGGTTTCAATTATTTTAATTTAAGCATATTTTATGCAATTTCTCATTTTCATGCAGCAAGTACAGAAGGATGACGAATTTAACATTATAATTTACGTAAGTTAATTTGCAAATTTGAAACAATATGGTTTAGACACTGCTAGTTTATATCTGGATATATTATTTATATTTGCAAATGATCCCAAATTTGTTAAATATCACGATCATATCATAATAGTGATTACTGTTTCATTAAAACTCATTACCCATTAATGAATTATTGGCCATCCATACATTATCCAAGATAAGCCTGAATCTTCACATACGTTAACTCTAATTGGGACAATTAGATTACAAATACAACATCTGTTTAAACCTCCAGAATTTAAAAAGTTGCTTCCAACATGTGGGAAAGTTTTACTATTGTGGCCAGTTCTGTGAGTAATAGTTTGCGTACACTGTTTCTGTCGCACGTGATACTTTTATTGCAATCCGTTTCAAATCTGACAAATTATGTCAGTGGATTGCTTACATGGCACTTTCAAAATATTTTTCTCGAAAACAGTTCATTGGAAACTTGGTCTTATTCAGCTATTATTTTTCGAGAAAGTGTTAAAAATCTCTAATACTTTTCAGCATACCTAGTTTCAAATTTACAATTAGTAGCCTTGCTACATATTTGTTAAAGTATTCTATACTTTTCTATTAATCGTTAATATGATTGTAAAATTCCGCTCTATTACACTATATGAGCAAAAATTATTTAGATAAGGAATTGCCACAATTAAAAAAAACCACTACAAGTTCCCGTATCATATGGTACATGCAGAACAATTTTAGGAAGGGACATTGCTTTATTTCTTTACAAGATGCAGGAGTATCATGAATTGCTACCGTCTGATCATAACCGGCGTATGTGAAATTGCCAATGGTTCACCCAACATTTATTGAACAACTATGACCTCTTGGATTTTACATTTTTTTACAGATGAGGCGTGATTTCATTTGTCAGAGTATATCAGTTCACAAACCATAGGAATGTAAAATGCTGAAAACCCATAACATATATCATGAGTCTCCGTTGTAAGCCTCCTCCCCCTTCCTCCTCCCCCGTTGTATTGGAGCGTGGATTGGTATTTTTCGCAGACTATTGATACCCATAATCTTTGAAGGAACCATCAATGCCCAAATGTATCGCGACAACATTACTACCATACTACAACTATTGGCGATCGTCTGATCGGTTTACGTTGTGAACCTGAATCACTGACAAGATCACCATAGTTGACTGCGCATTTGAAGAACATTATCAGCAGTCCATCGCAGTCCACCCTGTACCAAACGCCTCGTAAATTTCGCGTAGTGAGTGCGACTTTTCTTCCCACTGGCCGAACGGCTCGAAGTTGCCTTGAGGACGACGCACGCGACGTTACACTCACGGCTGAACGGGCACACATAAGTCCATTCTCGCCATGCCCGACAACAATCTCTCGAGACGGTGCGCGATCTCATGGGAGGATGCCGCCATGTTCCTCCCCACAAACATTCCTCGCTCAAACTCGCTTAAGTAGCGGGATAGATCCGCCATTATGCAGCGAATACATACTGGACCTTCATACCACACTAAGAACGACCGGCTTCTACCAACTCCGTCGGTATCTATGGCGACGGCAGTTTCCACCTATAGAAGCCGCTCGGTAAAAAATGCGGCGATAGCAAAAGTTGAAACTCGCTGCATAGACTCGTCTATAGGTAGCTTTGATGCTCCACAAGTTTTATGGGTGTCTCCTCACGGTTTCAGATTATACAGCGTGTGCTCGTCAATTATTTCCAGCGGTATAACGCTAAGGTCAATGTTATAAGTAATATTGTTACAATTTATTTGACAAGCTGATTAACTTACATAACCAATATAATTTCAACTACTGAGTATGAATTAGAGACACACGCTACATTCACAATTCCAAAGCAAACTTTTATCTAAATAATTTTTATCCATATGGTACAAATGCAACACAACTATGTTTAGAAGTCGGCTAGTAGGTACGTAAGTTGTAACTTAATAGATACTTTTTACGATAACTGTATTCAATAAATCTCTTTGATAGTCGCCCAGTTATTCTCTCTTGTATAATTCTTTTGTCAATGTACAAAATATTAACTGTTGCATGCTTATGTATATACTTGTTAATTGAAACATAATTAGCCATTATTCATTTATAGGGCTTATTCTTAGAAGGGGCCAGATGGGATCGAACGAAAAAGTGCCTAAACGAATCTCTGCCGAAAATTCTCTTCGACCCTGTCCCAATAATGTGGCTGAAACCTACTGAAAAATCGCAACAGAAACCGAAGAGCGTTTATAACTGTCCAGTTTACAAAACTAGCGCAAGAAGGGGTGTACTATCCACTACTGGCCATTCGACAAATTTTGTGATGTATACAACTTTTGACAGTGTATTGCCAGAAAAGCACTGGATTAACAGAGGAGTGGCTTGCCTATGTCAGCTTGATGACTAATATATATCATGTATTTTTGTACTTTTGTACGTTTATGTAATGTGTTAAACAAGTGTACCGTAGTAATTCACAATAGTATGTATCTTTGTAAGGAGAATGATAACAATAAAGATGCATTCTTAATATACTTCGATTTCAATGTGGCAAAATAGTTACGGTAAATTTTCAAATCTAAAATAATTTGAGAAAATCAAAAAAATATGTATATGAGAATAAAATACTGTAACTTTCGTTCGTTAACTTAACACCTCGCCTATAATTACAGACAGTTGCGTATGTTAAAACTTTTGTAACATATTTTTGTGTTTTACTATGAATAAAAAATGAGTTTGTTAACCATAATTATAGTATATGGACATCCATATATGATAAAAAGAAAATTACGATTGTTCTCAAGTGTATTAGTATGCGTATGTATGTGATAACAACACTAAAGTATCTAACACAGCATTATGGACACTGCACTAGAGCCTAAACTGAACTATTTTCATATTCAGCAATTCGCATTAAGAATTGTTGGAGTTTCCTTACGTGAAACAGAAGCAGTATATTACCAAGTTTATTCTGTTTTATGCATTCTTTTAGTAGTCACCTTTACGATTCAAGAAACGTATGGAGCGTTTTCATTTACAAATGATATCGACCGTTTATCAAACGTTATTAGTATAGCGACTTCACATATTTTAGGTAAGTATCTCTGGAGTTAAAATATCATTACAATGTAGGCAAGTTTAAGTATAGGTATAGTTACGCATCATCAGCATCAGACTATTCTGAATTTAGCAGAACAATTTAAAAAGTACTTTAACTTTCTGATACGAACTATATTTCTTGCAAACACGTATGTACCTACATGTTACCGCAAAGAGAATTAAAAGACCTTTTGAATGAGTGATTATAAGACTCGTCTTCCCTACTCAAAACTTTAATGTGGCAGCTACTGTGCTCCAAAGAATATTTTTAAATCATCAAGTTTGACGTTCAAAGATGGTCTCCTTAATGTGAAAATTGATAAATTTCGAAATTTTATATAAACCACGACAGTAATTTGAAGAGGTTCGTTTCAGTTAAAAGGTTCTGTATAAACCACAATTTACCTTCATATTTTGACATTATTACGGCATTACACTCCGAAGATACATCTTCCGAGATACTTTAGTATACATATAGAGTTCTGATATACTACAATATATGCATGTATGATATATTACAACATTAAAAAGCGATGTGACTTTATTACCAAACTTGACAGATACATATGTATAACTATCAAAGGTAATAATTAATCATAATTTCAAAGAAAAAGAATAAGTTTTTTAATATGGCTATACGAATTCTTCAGCCATCCTTTATATGTATACATATTTTAAAAAAGTGCACATTTTAATTTTTGTTTAAGGAGTTGTCAAAATATTCGTAATATCCAAGAACAGGGCTGGTTTCATGAAAATATTAAATACCTTAGAAACGGGATTATTTGCCCCAAACTTGGAACGTGGTAATGGTTTAGAAGAAGAATTGATGTCTAAATGCATATCTCAAACGTTCAGACAGGTACAAAAACAGCTATTGTAAAGTAAAAATTTTATATTAATATAAAATCTTAAAGACAAGCAGCTTTCTGAATATTATAGTGCTAAATTTGAATATATGTACATACATACATACATCATATGATTATTATTGTTTTACGAGTACTGATGGTTGTACTTAATGCAGTATTTTTATCATGTTTTCCAATAGGTATTCAGAACTCTTCCATCCCTTACTGCTAACCTAAACGCATCATTCACTTCTGGAGAAAAAATGTAACACACAATGCACTGTGTATTTACTTCCGATACATATCAAACTATGATTAATGAATAGCATTGTCAGAGACATAAATAATAATTCCTCCGGTTTTAAGACCTTAAATAGAATGATAAAAATAGTGGTGCAAAAATTAAAGAAGAAATGGTTGTAGGTTCACAAACACGATTCCTAACGCATAATCAAAAGTTTCAGCAACTATTGAATCTACTGGAAAAAACTTTTTTGGCAAGCAGTCGAAAGGCAGAAACTTACCTTGAAATTGTAAATATCTTAATCATAATCTTATGGAAAGCTTCTGACTGATTGTTGTTATATCATTAAGATAACTGCTCCATAGGCAGAATGTTTAAATATTTTGCAATTAAGAATGTAAAAGGTAACAGCATATTTGAAACTGCAAATGCCTGTCTCTCAAAAACAAATAAATATGTCTGTAGTATGACTTTTATCATGAATACAATTATTTTAGCATTACGCAATTCACCCCTTAGATCTCCAATTTGTCCTATGATGTTATGAGGGTTTGCGACTGCGGACCGTCTCATGATTTGTGATATACATACATACATATACAGTGTGGTCATAAAGTTTGGAACCAAGCTTATAACCGCATTATTTTACATTTTTAGAAAAAACGCTCGGACAGGTAAATTTTGTTTTTTAAAACGCCATCTTTTGACATAAATTTTTTTTCTATGACGTCATTGGTTTTTGGAGTGATGACGTCATCAACTCTTTTTTTAAATGGCAACCATATTATTTTTTTATCGTTTTTGGTAGATCTCTATATCCTCCAAATAGTGATATAAAACAATTGGTACGTTGCATCACAATTTTTTTTTAAATAATATAAATTTAGAAAAAAATAAGAAAATTTTATTTTTCTACAAAATTAAAATTAAATGAAAAAAATACATCTGAACTTAAATTTATTGTAACAGTTAACGTAAATTTGCAAAATGGACCCCACCAACCAACTGACACTGTCCCAGCCGAGTGTAAACACTTCGTATACTCGCCTCAATTATGTCTGGGGATATTTGTGTAATTTCTACGCGAATTCGTAGTTTTAAATCTTCTAAATTGTTCGGAGTCAGGTCAGGAGAACGAGGTGGCCATTCTATTGCGCCTCTTCGTCCAATCCATTTATTAGGAAATATTTCGTCAAGATAGTGGCGAACCTCTACACCATAATGGGGAGGTGCCCCATCTTGTTGAAACCAAATATTTGGATGGGGTACATCACCATCCCCGTGATTTGGGAAAATAACAGCGAGCGCTGGAACCAGTTCAAATCTTAAAAATTCTAAATATTGCACAGCAGTCAAATTTCCTTCAAAAAAATATGTTCCTAAAGTGCGTCGTCCAATCATTCCAACCCATACGTTAACTTTTCCTCTGGGCTAAGTATGACACGCTTGAGTCAAATGCGGATTGGTCTGCGACCAATGTCTGCAATTATGGCGGTGAACAGATCCATTTAGGCAGAACGTAGCTTCATCAGAGAAGACGATGTTTTCCAAGAAATTTGCATATTGGTCACAACGTAACATTACGTCTTTACAGAACTGCAGTCGACGATCTTCGTCATCCTCATGTAATTCCTGTACAAGTTAAACTTTGTAAGGATGATAGTGTTCTTTTTTAAATAAGTTGACGACAAATGAGTGAGCCACCTGATTGGCTAACGCAAGTTGTCTGGTGCAAACATGATGCCTTTCTTCTGCTTCTAGAAGCACATTTAATTTCACATCTTCTCCTACTTGAGGTCTACGTTGCCGTGGTCGATCTTTTACGGAACTAGTTTTGTCACCGTAGACCTGGCAATTGGAGGTCTATCAGGATGTTCATGGTTAAACAGTTCGCATGCTTCTGCATGTGTTCTTTGTCTGTCCTCATACCCAACCCTAATTAAAATTTCGATTCTTTCTCGCTCAGATAAATGTGCAATTTTTTTATTTAGCGAAAATGAACAATTTTTACGCAATGACTAACAAATTTAACGTCAAAAATAGAAGTAAATAATTCAACAATGTTGTCGCCATAGAAAGAAGTTCAAAATATTATTGTTGTACATAATTTGTACAAAGAGAAGAAATAATGTCATAAAGAAATATCTTGCAAAAAAGTGCGTGTTTTTGTCTTTGTAAATTTTTTGCATAGTAACATGAGTACATGTGCTTTTTACGATCCGCTTTGTTCAAGAAGAATATTTAAGTCCTCACACAAGACAGAAGTGTGAAAAAAACTTTAGACTTTTTTGCGGGGTTATTTGAAATCGAAAGTGTATTTTAACAAACGGAACAATTTAGAAGATTTAAAACAACGAATTCGCGTAGAAATTACACAAATATCCCCAGACATAGTTGAGGCGACTATACGAAGTGTTTACACTCGGCTGGGACACTGTCAGTTGGTTGGTGGGGTCCATTTTGAAAATTTACGCTAACTGTTACAATAAATTTAAGTTCAGATGTATTTTTTTCATTTAATTTTAATTTTGTAGAAAAATAAAATTTTCTTATTTTTTTCTAAATTTACATTATTTAAAAAAAATTGTGATGCAACATACCAATTGTTTTATATCACTATTTGCAGGATATAGAGATCTACCAAAAACGATAAAAAAATAATATGGTTGCCATTTAAAAAAAGGGTTGATGACGTCATCACTCCAAAAACCAATGACGTCATAGAAAAAAATTGTATGTCAAAAGATGGCGTCTTAAAAAACAAAATTTACCTGTCCGAGCGTTTTTCCTAAAAATGTAAAATAATGCGGTTATAAGCTTGGTTCCAAACTTTATGACCACACTGTATAATAATAATAATAATAAATTTTATTGGCAAAACCATTTGTAAAACAAATATATGCCTTGTCAGGTATAATACAATAACAATCAGAACAATACAACAAATATATATATATATATATATATATATAGTAATGTCCTATAAGAAAGTAAATAAAACTAGAGGTGAAATTCGTCCACGCTATAATAGCACTTTTCCACCGGGTACTTTTTAAGCTGTTTTTTAAAATTATCCAGACCGCACGCCTGTCTGAGATACAGTGGCAGTTTATTATAAACCTTAACACAATTATAATGAGGAGATCGCTCAAACAATGCGGTTTTATGGCCAGGTATGCTGAGATCGCTAGCACCACGCGTTGCACAAATTGTATTTAATTGACTGTTCGTAGTAAAATAATTTTTATTTTTACGCGTATAGATAGCACATTCATAGATATATGCACGCTAAAGTTAAAATACCCCTAATCACAAAGTACTCTCGACAAGAATCCCCAGACTTAAGATTGAATACTGCACGTAGGACTTTTTCTGTAAAAACAGCCTCTTAAATTTAACGGATCGACCCCAGACAACTATTCCAAACCTTAAACGCGATTCAATACAAGCCTTATAGTAAGTCAACATAAGGTCAGTGGTAACGTTTCGTTTAAGCACCCTAATTGCAAATATTGACCCTGACAGCGATTTGCTAGCATGATCTATGTGATGCTCCCAAGATAAATTCTTGTCCAATATACAGCCCAAAAATCTTACTGTGGTACATTCAGGCAGATACGTATCATCCAAACGAATCGGTACTGGGGCATTCTTTTGCCTGTGACACTCAAAAGCGATAAAGTTTGTTTTTGCTGCATTTAGTATCAAACAGTTTTTCTGCGTCCATTGTAACATCGAACGTGCACATTCAGTACCCCTACTGGACAGCTCCGAAGAGTCTACTGCCGTAAAAGTAGATAAAGTGTCATCCGCAAATTGGCACAATCTTCCCTCTTTAAAATTTAAATGAAGATCATTTACAAATATTAAGAAAAGCAGTGGGCCCAGTGCAGGCCCCTGGGGAACCCCTAGATTACTAATTTTTTCTTCCGAAAAAAGTATCTTGTGGTCTTGTACTATCGCGACCCGATCTGAACGATCATTCAAGTATGATTTAATCCACGCAAGATACGGTCCTCTAACTCCATATTGTTCAAGTTTCTTTATTAAAATTAAATGATTCATTGAGTCAAAGGCTTTGGATAGGTCGAACATCAAGGAGCCCACCTTAAACTTATCGTCTAAATTTTTGAAAATGTTTTGCACAACATGGAATAATGCTTCATTAATTGATTTTGTTTTTAAGTAAGCAAATTGACATTTTGCAAATAATGAAAATTTTTGAAAATAATTATATAAACATGTGTACATCACTTTTTCAAATATTTTTGAAAATGCAGATAGAACTGATATGGGCCGATAATTTGCGATATCTTGCCGATCACCTTTCTTGTAAATGGGACATACTTTGGCTAACTTAAGAGGTGAAGCAAATAAGCCGTGTGTAAAGGATAAATTTACTAAGTATACCAATGGAAGCTTAATGGACTCAACTACATATCTAAGGATGCGTGCGGGAATTTCATCCATACCAGCAGACATTTTATACGGGATACTCATAATAACGTCTCGAATTTCGTTGGCATCTGCCGGAAATAGGTATAAACTGACGTGATTTACTATATTAGATACAGGATCCCCATGCTTGTGTATATCAACACTATCAAAGTAGTCACTGAACAGTTTAGCAAGCTCTGCGGAATCACTAACGGATTTGTTTTTATTTTTTAATTCAATGTAAGGTTTTTCTTTGTTGGTGTTTATCGTACTATTTACTATATTCCAAACGCACTTATTCTTATTAGAGGCCGTCGCAATTAAATGAGAGTTGTATCTGATTTTAGTTTCTTTTAGTAAATTGTCGTAATATTTTTTGTATTTGTTATACTCATCCTTCGTACAGCGTCCATCCTTTACCAATGCATGAAGAAATTTAAGATTCTGCGAAGCCTGCAGCACCTCAGGCGTCACCCAACGCTTCCCATTGTCATTAACTTTCATTTTCCGCAATGGAAAGCATGTGACAAAATGATAATAAAACGTATTGAAAAAAGTATTATAACTAACATTTAGTGCTGGCTCCGCAAACACCTCATTCCAATTTTCAACTTCAAATGTGTTTATAAATCTTTTTATGTTATCCTCACTAAAAGTACGCCTATAACAGTAAAAATCTCTATGCTTGCCTGCCGTAATTGCAAATCTAATCAACTGGGCATAATGATCGGAGAAACGAGGATCGAGAATCATTGCAGTACACAGATCAGTACCGATATTAACGGCTACATTGTCAAGAGTCGATCCGGAATGGCTTGTAACCCTGGTGAAATCACGCACTAAAAATGTCATACCATAAGATGAGAACATATCAGATAGCGTTTGCGATGAACCAGTAGACAACGACGTATCAATGTTAAAGTCTCCGCATACAAAAACATCTTGATTCACCTTGACAGAGTGTCTTTGAAATAAAAGTAAAAACTATGAAAAAATGAAAGATATTATTTTATTAAACTTAAATCCAAAATATTTTGCGCAAATTCCCTCCCAGACACGAGAAAAAAAAATGACAAAAATATTTATAAAATATTCGTCGCGCCACTGTGACTTAAGGAATGCATGTTCCATGTGACTACAGCATATCGTAGGGCAGAGCCGGTGTAGCGATAAGCGATATTTAACACAATCTGATTTAGTCTGTTTCGGATGTTTGGAATATTCTTACACAATTGAACTGTTCAATATGATTTTCATTTAAAATGAAACAGGTGAAAATGTTCGTCAAACATGTCTGACGTGGGGCAGCATTTTCCAAATCGTTGAGACCCATTCCACACTTGCTTAACGGATGTCGTGTTTAGACTACGGGAAACCGGTACGTGTTGCCATCTTACGAAGATCGTGGGCGTGAAAGCCCCTGAAGGATTTTGCGTGCTAAAGAAGACCTTCTGAACCTTCTTGGCAGAAATCCAGGTATAAGCACACGAGGGGCAGCTCGACAGGTCGAGGTGTCTCGTAGACAACATATTGCGATGTAATTTGTTACCCCGTATTATATTCAGTGTGTACAAGAATCGATTAAAAATGGTCCTGGATACATTCAAAAAATAAAAATTCCTTTACCGATTAATCTCCGATAACATTTTCCTACGTAATCATATTGATGATATTGAACCCTTAACATTCGAAACTAAAAAAAGCTGACACATCACCGTTATCTCGTAGTTTTAATTACATGGACAGCTGTTTTTGCGATGTCTTCCCCTAGTTCGATCAAGGTATTTGTGCATTCATAGGCGGCACATATTACAATTTATAGGGAGAGAGGGGGGGGGGGTATAATTTTGTATTCGTATCATAAGTGACCAACGTTTTGGATTTATATTCCACATAATTTTATCTCACCATTTTTCATATTTTTTACTCTTATATCAAAACACCCCATCTACGACGTTCCGCTACTAATGTGAGTGACTTCTGCGGAAGCAGAGAGTTGCTTGAGGGACCAAGATGTCACGGTAACTCGACGTCTAAACGATACTAGAGGCGAAAACCTTCTGGTAGAGAGTGGGACCGTGGAAGCCTTAAGGTGGGTATCCATTTGTTCCATATCCATGTATCGTATTAGCGTTACGTATCAGTTAATGATATAGTTCGATGAAACGTTGGCTCACTTTTTCTTCGTATCTTTACTATGTTGCATATTAAAATTGAGGATACGGCGTGTATGATACAGTACAGTCCATCGTTTCATTGGCTGCAGCAATGTATTCGTGTTAACAAATTGCAGCAGCTTCATATATTTTTATTTATTTTATGTTAAAAAAAGAGAAACGCAAATCATCGCAATTCTGCATGTCAAATTTATATAAAATAGAGAGGTTTATAGTGGAAGTAGTTTGCCGGCAACCCACATGGCAACGCGCTAGTAAAGTAGCCGTCCACATAGTGCGCTGTATCATTCTTTTGATATGACGATAAAAAACCGCCAATTGAGCGATCAAGTCCGTTCCGTATCTTTGTATCATATTTTGATACGCAACGGTGATACGTTTCCCTGTCTACACTGATACGAAACGATGATACGATTCACGCATATGCAACAAATGGATACCCACCTTTAGAGATCGTTACCTTAGATATAAATATCGTTCCCAATTTCCATCTTTCGAAAAGTGACTTTTATATTACTTAATTATCTTAAAGTATTATTAAGAACACACAGCATTCACCAACAGTAGGTATCGCAGATACATATTATGTAGAAAAGGCAACAAATATATGCTCTACATAAACTTTATTTCAATTTATTAGTACACCCTAATGTCTATATACCGCGACTTTTTTTGCGCTGAACATATAACGTTAACATTACCCTATGTTCAGTTTTAAAATGGACAAGTCAATACATTATAGACAATTACACAATGTAAATAAGTCAATACACTCTTATAAAACAAATGCTGACCAAATTTACTACCAGTCCATTTTGCCAATATTAATAAAGACAATGTTTAATATTAATTTCTGTTTATTTTTATTTCAAGTATACACCACAGAAGAAAAAATAACAATTGTAAACTAGTATAAGCGTAACACTGTGCGCAGTATTTGTGATCTATTTTCAGTAAGTTATCTAGACAGATCAATTTCATCCATTGGTGCTATTTACAATATTATTGTGAAATTTAATACTGAAGGCATAGTTAAATGGCACAAAAAGGAAGCAAAGGTTTCCCGCGGACTTTCGGAGGAAGTGGAATTAGCAATATTATGTTACGCTAAAGAGAATTATGTGAGATCTCTGCGACACATACCGTAACAGTTCAATATTTCCAAGTTTTCGTTATTTAAGACATTAAAAAGATTCAAATATAAACTTTACACATTTGACAATCACCATCAGTTATTTGAAGATGACAAAATAAAAAAAGCTGAGTTTTGTGAAACTATTTTAGTCTATTAAATTAAAATGGAAATGGAAAATAGTTTTTACAGACGGAATGTCATACTCCTTGAATGACACCCTAAATGCCCAAAACTATCGGTTTGTTTCTACTTCTGTAGTTCCAATCCTTGATGAACTACATTGTACAATTGTGTACAATGAGTTGACTTGTCCATTTTAAAACTGAACATAGGGCAATATTAACGATATAAGTATGTTCGAAGATAAAAAAGAACTCACAGTATATGGGAACGACAACAAAATTGACGATTTCTTTGAGAAATTTAATAATGGAGTGCAGAGTCTGCTATTGGCGACAGATCTGGAGCTTGGTGTGACATCATCTAAATCTACTTGCCTGCTTCTCAAGTGACATCAAATAAGTTTTATAAAACCCATATAAAAATTTGGGGTTGTTATCTTCTGGGAAGACAAAGTTTTGGTCAGATAATCTTTCCTCACCTGGTACAGTATTTTCCTGTACGATTCTCAGTTAATCCTCCTCACGCCTCCAAATAGCCTACAGTTATACCATCAAAACTATCCCAAACCATCACACTACTTCCACCATGTTTCACTGCAGGAACCAGGAGATTATCGACGTATAGAACCAAAAGTTTAGAATTTCTATTCATCTGTCCATAAGACTTTATGTAACTGCGCAATCATCCATGCCTTGCGTTGAATGAGCCATTTCTATCGCATTTTTTGTTCTATTATTTCAGCAACCGCTTCTTTCCCTTAATCTTGATGCAAAAGGTTTTTACTCAACTATTGTGCGTAATACTACTTTGCGTCTTGAAATATTGAAATGCTGAATGATCTCGGGAGTGGTGAAAAACATATTTCTCTTCGAAGTGACTGCTATAAACTGATCCTCAGCTGCTGTCTTCCTCTTTTTCGGGCTAACCGTTTACTATTATGAAGGTTTCCTGCATTCTCTTAAGTGGTACAGAATCGCCATTTCTTGACACTTTCACTTTTTTAGTGATTTGTGCTATGAAATAGCCTTGATCACATAATATTACAGTAGCTAAACGTTTTTCAGTTCAAATCTCTTGTCTCTTCGGCATTTTTATCACCGATTTTAATCTACTAAAACTGATTTTAAATTGACTTATTTCAAATATTTGTATACATTTTCAGGTATTTTACAATTACTTCTTTAAAACCTATTCGTCTTATAGTATAACGATTCTTTTCGTAAAACTCATTTCAATTCGATTATTGTTTTATTATTGTAGGGATTAATATATGTATGTAGTTCCACATTCTGACGAAGTTGTAACGAAAACCAGATTATATTGTAAAGGCTTGGAATAAATTTGATCTTTGATCGAATTGGAGTGTTGTAATTGACCTAAAAAAGTGGAAAAACTATCAGGAAAATAAGATACTGTAAAATGTATAATAAGGTCGTCGTAAAACGCAACATTATTTTTAAAGTATACCACATCAGAAAAATATTTACGTAAACTGTAAACACTTGTAATTTGTAATATTTTAACCTTTTATTCTCGTCGCCATATACCTGTATATCCGACAGTGTATAGCAACAAATTATACTTATGTTTTCAGACTGTAGTATACTGGATGTTTGTGGTAGGCGTGATATTTTTTGGAATGTTAGCATCGTTATTGACAAAACTCACCAATGCCGACTACAAAAAATGGGAAATGCCACTAACTCCATTCGTCTTATTTGAAATCACAACAACTACCTACTTTCTATTGATATACATCTATCAATCAATTAGTATAATTTTTTTTGCAACAATTATTAGTTCGATAGATTTATTAATAGTTGCTGTTATGGCACATATTAAAACCCAAATAAAATTTTTGAAGAATATTATAAATAATGTCAAATTTGATATTGCCAGCATTAATATGGTATGTATATATTATATCTACAGACTATTTGTATCAGAATTGTCTCTAATAAAATTTCGTCACTTAATTTGACAATTACGATATAAATACCTTCAAAAACTGGATAAATTTTCACAATATATTACAGATTATAATATTTAATGATCTTATATTTCAAGTTAATGATGTAACAAAAAAAAATTAAGTTACGAATGATAATTGGAAAACGATGAAAATAACTACGAATACTACAATCTGTTTGATGTACTTTAATCATTCTTCTAGTTGCTGTTAACTGACGATATTTTATACAAACTTTAATGGTTTCTAAAGAAGTTGAGCTAAAGACCATTAGCAATGGGCAAATCACTTCATCAGTGTATGATTTCAGGCATCTCAGAATGAATACAATGATTCCGTATATGAAAAGCAGAATTTACAGGAAAAGTTTAAGTATATAGTTACGTATCATCAGTCGATTTTAGATTTAGCAGAACAATTTGAAAAGTACTTTAACTTTCTAATACTAACAGTATTTCTCGCAAACACTATTGTATTATGCTTCACTATGTACCATGCATCATTGGTAAGTACAACATGGTACAACTCCGTACAACTTGCCATTCCTAACCCTTTTGGCGCCCTGTGCAAAATGAAATTTGTTCCCTCCTTTTCCCTCCCTCTTCCTTTTCCTTTCCTAACTTGCCCTGAATAATTTTATAGTGTATGTTTTATTTAAAGACAATATGTACCTACTCAATAGGTAACAAGTTCATTCATTTCAGTATAAGAAAATAAATCAAAATACGTATCATATCACATAGATATTTACATCAGTTGCAATAAGTTTTTCCGCGAATTAAAGGTGCTTTTCTAGGAGCACTTCCCCAACAATAAAGCAAGAGAGAAATGAACATTATATTCGCGTTTAGTGCATAGAATAGAAAGAGAATCAACAGTAACACAATACATATGGTACTTGAGCACTTGGCCTATTTCATTGCTTAGTTCCTGGATAAGTGTTAACGCTTGGTAGTTGATATTTTGCTTGTGATTTCCCGATTGCACCTATTCACATTTGTATATAGGGTTTCCACAGCCGAGCGGGCCATAGGGAGAATACTTAAAATCGGTTTTCGGTGAATATTCTCCCTAATACTACTTCATCCAAATTTAAATGCCGCATATTATAACTGGGCTAACAATGAACATTTCCAAAATGATAGTACAAAGAGAATGATTTTAATAAAGTTAGAAAATTATTATTTTTAAACCTATTGCACGTAAATTCCTAATAAACCTTTTAACATCTGAGTTACCTTCTTCAAGCTGCCAATTTTCTGGATTTACTAAAATGGCTTTCTTTGTACTGATTGTGGAAATAAATTTGGATGAAGTAATATTAAGGAGATAATGTTCACCGAAAACCGATTCTATGTATTCTCCCTATGTCCCACTTGGCAGTGGAAACCCTGTATGAATAGGGCAACTAATAATTTCATGACTGTCTGCTTTATAAATAATTAAACTGCAAAGCAAATAAAAGTATTATTGTTGTAGTATGTAATATTATTTGTTTTACTCGATGCACTAGCAACAAAGCAGTGATTCCAAAAACATAACCAACACCTCCATCAAGCTGGGCAACTACACACGAACATGAAAATAATTCAGTATGACCCCCTACAGAAACCTGATGCGCACGATAAAAAAATCACACAACTATATTTGGCTTTTAACACCGATAAGCCGTTCGATACGATTTCTCACGATACTTCAATAGTAATAATAACCATAAAACCAAAAGAAGATGAGGCCTTATTAAACAGAAACTCGACAAATGTAGGAGTACAGAAGGGATCATGCTTAGTGCATAACCTACTCCTATGCAGGATTCCTACACTTCCCTAATTGTAAACCGATGACATCTTTCCCTAATCCCAGCATCTTGAGAATACCCAGCAAATGCTCAGCCATCAGTTCCCACTCCTCGAAGAGCTAGCGAAAATTGCTTAATTCTGTCGTGCGCAAGTATATAAAATACCAAAATGTATAAAAAGTCCACAGTATTGACAAACGTCCAATTTAAGAGCACATCTATACCTAATATGTAAGCTTAAAATTGATACGTGAACCGCATTCGAAAAAACAGTAGTATAATTGAAAGAGGCACTGCTGTATTTGAATATCGTTACTAGTTCGCTGATAAACGAAGAAACCAGAGAATGAGGGGTCTGCTCACTAGAACGTACCTAGTTTGACATGGCCGAATGTCCTGGTTATTAATGCAATAGCTACAAAGTAAATACGGAATCATCACCAAAGCTAGCAGAAGCATTCGCTTAATGGGCACACGTAGCTAAAACACCAGTACCGGGGTAGACGATTGTCATCAAAATCTTCGAATACTGCAGAAACAGTGCCAATGTAAATAAACAGTTGAGATCTCTCCACTCCCATGCTTAAAAGAATCTATCTACATGTAAGAAAGAAAGTACTAGGGAATCACTATCACTGGTGGCTAACAAATTAACAGATTTTCAGCTTATTTGAAGAGACAAGTTTAATGCAAACTTTAGTAATCTTTTTCTGCATTTAGCAACTTGTTACGAATCGTTTTAGGCTGTAATTAGTTATACAAATGCTATTATCTGATGCATTATATCATCTTTTTATGTTGCAGTATCCAATGTCTAATGCAAAAGCTCTTGGCGATTTTTGCTATGTAGCGGTTATATGTATACAACTTCTTTTATTCTGCTATTGGGGCAACGAAGTGGCATTGGAAAGCCAATCGTTAGCATTTAGTTGCTATGAAGTCAATTTCGTTGATATGCCTAAAAATTTTCAGAAACAGTTAATATTTATGATGCAAAGATGTCAGCGACCAGTTATTTTAACTGCCGGAAAATTTGTAAATTTATCCTTAAGCGCTTATGTATCAGTAAGTACATATGTGACATTTACATATTGTCATAATTAATGCTATATAATATGTTTTATTCTCAGTTGTTAAGAGCATCATATTCCTATTACATGGTTTTAAGACGAAATGGGGATTCCGAATAAAATGTACAGGACTATTTTGAAGAACGAATCTATGGTTACTACTGAAACATAATAACATTAACGCAATGTTTCGATATGATGTATAAAATAATTATTACCGTATAATAAAGTAGTTCATACAAGTTGTTATATTTATCACTAGTCACTTATTGTAAAAAAGATTACGTTATGGTTAGCTACTTTGGTCTGGGTTTTGTACTAACTTCGACAATTTTGATCTAATTTCTCTATGTACCTACCATTAAATCAATATAAACGTTTGGTCTTTATACAGGTGTGTATATATTCGATATCTTTCATTCCAAATTTGATTTTATTTAATAAGTTTTGTAATACCAAATTTAGTGTGATGAAGAATAACTTAATCTGTTTACAGCAATAAGCACAAAGCAGTAACTCGATAGACGGGAGAGGTGCTCTTTACGAGGACGGCTAAGACAACGGTAGACAAACACCGTATTAGAATGAGAACCACTCGTGGAATATAGGCGTTGGCCTTTGATGTGAACCTGGTAGTAGTAAATGAACTCTTTAAAGCCCAATTCACACATATAGTGTCGTGCATAGACCGTGCGCGGACC
>SMLS01061992.1:0-19709 GCA_004785975.1 Popillia japonica
ATAGATTGAGGGATATGGAGGTTCATAACTAGTCTCAACAAAATCATCTGAATTGGAATCTTGTGTAAAGACCGATTCAAAGTGTGACACTATATCATTCGGAGACTCGAAATGGAAACTGCCCTTTGACATATACCCGGGCTTCTTTATCTGATTTATGTAAGACCACAGCTTCTTTGGATCCATCTTCACAGCAGCTTCAACACTCTGTATATAAGCCCGATAATCACGATCAATATTTTTCCTAACCAAGTTACGACATTCATTAAATTTATCTTTATAATATCTAGAACAGTAGTTTTTGTATAGCCTCAGGAAATGTTTCTTACGCTTAACTAATTCTTTAGTATCGGTTGAAAACCAAAAGGGAAATGAATTATTTCTTCTTGTAAACAAAGGGACACTACACACGGGATTGAAAACAATTATAAAGTAGATCATAAAATCTGTTACAATCTCCATCAAGATCATCAATCCTCAACACAGACTCCCATGGACTAGAACCAATTTTTTCATACAATTGTTTAAAATTCGCTAACTTAAAATTATATAATTGAAAATTATTGGATTCAAAGGGTTTGCTGTTAATACCACACTTATCATGCCATAGTCCAAAAACCAAAGCAGGATGGTGACAATCTTCCGGAACAAGGGGAAATTCACAATTTTGAATATTAAACCGAGTATTACTAGAACAAAAAATTAAGTCTAGAAAACGTTCGTTTACGTTACAAACAGAATTTATCTGGATCGAATTGGTGGCGTTAATAAAGTTAATTACCGCTAAAAAGTGAGGAGATACATGATTGGTATAATTGAAAATAATATCAGGTATATTAAAATCACCCGCAAAAACAAAATCATCTTTAAAAATATCGAGTAGTTCCAACTTATTAAACAGGTGAACATAAGCAAATGCAGGGGAAGCGGGAGGTACGTACACAACTATAACATTAAGTATCTTCGAATGTAATTTCAATTTAACACAAACCACATCAATGTAGTTATTTTCTAAATCAATGTCACTTAGAATAATTTCTCGATGGCTAATGTTGGCTCGCACAGCGATTAGCACTCCTCCGCCACGACGACCAGAACGATCCTTCCTGAACACTACATAATCTGAGTTGAAAAGTTCAGCATCCATAACACTAGAATCCGCCCAGGTTTCGGTCAACAGTACCACATCAAGTTCATCACTTTCCAAACAGTTCCTATAGAATAGATTAGTTTTTGTTTTTAATCCTCTCACATTCTGATAATAAGCTCGTCACTCAAATTTGCATTTAGTTTTTTGAAACAATTCTTGGCATACCATTAACATACCTCAAAGCAATATTATTATCATTTTAACTAGAAGAAATAAAATCAATAATTTCAATACATTTTATCAAGTGAGATGTGTCTCTATATTATGTCATTTGACATTTCACTTAATTATTAAACATCATTGCTGTATTAATAATGTCGACAGAAATTCAAAAACTAGCTGCTGAAGCTGAATTAAGTTTAATACCTGCAGTGTCCAAATAATAATTCAAATCAATAATCAATAATTCCAATACATATTATCGAGTGACATGTACCTATATGTCATTTGACATTTCCCGACATTTCACTCGACTATTAAACGCTTGGGATTGGCTGTTACCAAGCAACCTTTATACGCACGGTGTGCGATAAAAACCCGATTATGCACGCTTATGGGTGTGTTTTGATTGGTTTATGATGCATGTATCGAATCTACCTGGTAAACTGTTATAGTACAGGATAATTCTGATATGAATATACAATCCAGTTATTTAAGGCAAAATACGCGAATGTAATTGTAAGCAGAACAGCTTTAAAAAAATTAACAGGACTTGTTTCTGACAAAAAGAAGCCTTGCAAAGCGTACAATATGATGATGCTGTGACCATTATGGCTATTGAATCAACTGTGGAACGTCTCAGGCGTTCTTTACGCCAGCAACTAATTAAGCTCAATGTTAGTCGTACATTATTACTAGAAATTTATAAAGCTAATAAAATTTATCCATATAAACCTAGATGATTGGCATTCACATTTTTCTGAAGACAAATCAAAAACGTGAAATTATGTGGAGTTGTTGATTTTAATGTTACGTCAGTATCGTTTTACTTGTACACTTGTACGTTGTAATTGTCAACGTTAACCAAAAAGTAATTTTTATTTCGATAAAACTTTTATTGGTTTTATGTTCGTACGTAAGGATAGCGACGTAACTCAAACATTTATCTCATTATTTTCTAAATAAAAAATGGAAACGTTGCATTTAATACAATAATTTAATTTTTTATTGTACAGTTACTCCATATACTCTCCTTCATATCCAGTATAATCTTCAAATGTTTGTAAAAGTTGTTCAACATTTTAATATTAATTTCAGAAACGCTTTCTGAATCCGTACACAGTTCTAAATTTTGCCGTGTAAGTAGTGTAGAGTTGATGGTAAATAGTTTTTAGTAAAAATTCCCGTGTACATTTTACACTATAATACACTCTACATATCATTTTACTCTATATTATTTGGTTACGAATTAAAAGAATTAAAGAATAAGGATAGAAAATACTAGAGTGAAAATATTCACTCTAGCGAGTTGCGTTACCATTAGGTGTGCGAAGCTATCTGTGCGACCAACTGAACATTGTACATCAGTTCTAACATTATTTATTGTACTATATTCTTGGTCTGCTCGATTACCCACTAGCATCAGCTGTGCTAGTCTATTACAGTTTATTCGTTAGTTTTATTGCATGTGTTGCAAGTGCACGTCTTTAATCCAATTTGTGACAAAAGGTAAGTGAAATAAGTACTTCAGTAGGTACATATGCATATTTAGTAAAGATTTGTCGACCAGTCAGCAAATAGAAATGATCTATCATATCTTGTTAATTGATACAAGTCGAAACCGATATCCGTTAGTGCTTTCCGAGACTTCTTTGTAAAAAATGTTATGTAAAATACATTTTACACAGCTTTTCATGTTTTGAATAGTTAAGTCAGCGTTTGCGGGGCTATGCAACAAGTTACAAACATTAGATGCCTTTATTATAATATTGTATATACCGTAGTCAACATATACAGAATCCACATTGTAGGTATATTTGCTATGCTAAAAAAATAAATTAATTGCTATTCCGTTTTTTTTTTATTTGTATACATACGTAACACACCAAATCACAATATACAAGATATTCTATATGTTGATCCTAATACTGGAAGGCAAATTGGCAAATTTTAAAACGTAAAGCTCATATCAAAGTAGGCCCGCAATCGCTCACCTACAGGTTGTGTATAAATTGTCGGGTAATGGAGGTATGCATGGAATGTTTGCTTATACCATTGTCTTTTTTGTCTAAAATTCCCGTTCAAGCTTACTTGATTTTTCTTAACTTTCAACTACTTTCCAAATGATTTACTGCTTACAGCACAGAAATTTTTGCTAGTAAAAATTCGAAACTTTAGCGATCTCTTGTAAAATTATGATCAACCGCTGTAAGTTTATTTATAAGAAATACATGAGTACGTGGAAGAATAAAAAAAATGAAAGACGCAACGTGTAGATTGCCCACAAATTTCTATACAGTATTTAAAATTATTCACTAATTGTATCGTATATTTAGAGTAAACCTTATACATATTTTATTTTAGCAAGTTTCCGGAATTAGACGGCTGCAGCATCTACTTCACTGACAGCCGCGGAACTATTATAGACGAAGATGTTTTTGTGAACTATCCTGAACATAACAAAAATCAAAATCAGCCGATTGAAATTATTGTTTTAAGATCACATGATGAACGTAATATTACCAACCACGACGAACAGCGATGTGCCATAAAACAGCAAAATATATTTTATATTGTACCAAAATACAATTTTTCTTAGGTATTAATGTTTTCTCTTTGAATAAATATTTTATGTTACAATTAGTTTTATTTAACTAAGCCCTTGTTACATGTCGACACTAGAAAGAGGTGCATTATTGAGTAATTACAGAGTCAATATTATACTTATCTAGAGTAAAAAACAATTTTAAATCTAATTAAAACAGAGTTAATTTGTAGCATTTAACTAGAGTAGAATAAACTCTAACGTTTACTCTTCGTCATCTAGTTAATATTTTACTCGAAAACTAGTGGACCTTTATAAACACCGCATAGAGTTAAATATTAACTCTATATTTTCATCTGTGTATGGGCAAAACAATATAAAGATTGGACTGTTGAGGATTGGTCGAAAGTCATATGGTCTGACGAATCAAACATAGAGGTATGTTAAGCAATCCTATTTTGTTCCTTTGTTACCCACATTTCCAAAAATGCACACACATGCCACCAATTTGCTCAATTTGAAAAAGTAATTATTGTTAATTATACAATTCAAATATTTGGTACTCCTGGAGCTCACTTTGTTCGCCGAAGACCTCGGGAGGCATTTCGTAGTAATTGTATCATCCCAACCATCAAACATGGCGGTGGCAGCGCCATGATTTGGGGATGCATGTCAGCAAATGGCGTAGGAGAAATGTTTGTGGGTGATGGTAGGAATATAGGTGAATAGCAAGCGCTCGATGTTAGAAGAGGTATGAGAAGCATCAGTGCTAAAATTATATGTCAGGGATGAAGCAGAATATTTATTCCAACAGGACAACGCGCCCTGTCATAAATCTAGAATGTCGATGGAGTGGAGAACGGGGTCCGTTGACTTGAATGGCCGGCGCCATCACCAGATCTGTCGCCTATAGAAAATCTGTGGCGCATACTAAAGCTAAAGCTTTCCAATTACAAATTACAAAATAAAAATGACCTAAGGAATAAAATTGTACAGGAATGGGAGGCACTTTCACCTGAAGTTTGTTTACGTCTATTAGAGTCAATGCCTAAACGGTTGAATGCTGATATTAAACCAAATGGTGGTGCCACCAAATATTAAATTTATTATTAAAAACTTATTTAGCGAATGTTTATAGATGTAGTTTTAATTTAATAGCGCACAATTTATCCTTACTTAAAATATTTTGGGGTGCCCCAGACATATGTCCAAGGCTGTATTTTAGAACTGCGACAACCGAATCTGTGTAGGTACTACAGAGCTAAGAAGAGCAATTGTAGAAAAACTAGAAAACCGTGAAAAAACGTTTAAATTTTCGAATTTCAAAAAGCTTTGCAAGCGAAATTTTATTTTTCTTTGTTAATGTTGCTGTTTAATGTGGTTAAAGTTTGAAATCATATAGAGCAAACCTACAATAATTTGAAACATCTTTCAAAATGTTGGTATGAATTAATGTTAGTATATTCTGATATACATATAACAGTAGGCATAAGACAATAGGTAGCTATAGAGAAAATACACTGTCAGATGTTACTGTTTGATATACGTAATGTAAATTTTGTCGTTGCTTTTCGTTTATTAAATGTGTACTCCACTGTGTATTCTCTTTAGAATATAAAGACAAGAGCCCTGCTCCAACACAAAAACTCTTTCAAAAATTCTTTATTAGTTCGCAACCTTCTGTAAGAATGTAGAACAAAGCTAGAATAATCTGGAATCTACATTTCAAAAAAGTCAACACAACTTAAAAAAAATCCTACTTTTCAATTTTTCAACAATTTTTACATATTATTTTACAAACCACCAAAACAATATAAAACAAAGATAGACGAACTAGAAACTTGACTGGTTGGTTATGTTCTCATTACTGTGACTATAATTAATTATGATTTGCGGAAAGCAATCTACTTTATAGAAATATCGAGACATGCACGTTTACATTTACGGTAAGATGGGTTGCGGCATAGTTTTTTGCTTCTATACAAAGTTATAACTATGTATATTGTATAGCCTTAAAATAAAAGGTTTGTTCTAAAATAATTTAAAACCGTCACAGATCGTTCATGCTCGAAGGTGCGGACAAAATTGGACTGGTTTTGCAACGCATGCGCTTTATCGTATTTAATCACTTGTAGGTAATTATTTTGGAGAGGTGTGAGGTTATATGCTATAAACATTTGTGACTGCAGCTATATTTGTTGTTTTGGATAATATTAAGGTAGACTTTTCACGCGATGAGCGAAGTAGAATCAATTTTAGAAAGTTCCATAATCCGTACGTTTATGGCGCTACAATCGAGCTCTTATCGTTATGGTTTTCTACAAGTCCGTAAATATCCACAACGATTCAAGATGTTTTGCATCTACGCATTCTGTCCGGCGCAGTTTTATAACACCTTCGGATTTTCGAACCAAAACAAAGCTAAAGTGTTTCTGAGTCAAACAGGAGCTTTTTAATGCCTCTATATGCGCCTATGATTTTAATAATCTAAAGGTATTTTTTCAGAAAGCAGAACGTTTCATAAAACACACGTCTTTCGTCAATTTAGAAATCATAAAAAGGTCCAATTTGTACAAAACTCGAAAAATTATATGTTTTCATATTTTGCAAGTCGATCAGATCTATACTAGCGTTATTGGTTAAACTGTTTACACTGTTTTCTTTCTACTTCGTTTTCGTCAATATTTACTGATTTCTGCTGATGTTCCACTTGCAAGATATTATTATTTCCTGTTTAGCAGAGAATCCCATGAATGAAAAAAAAACAGAACTGTTATAGGTTAAGTTTCAGATTACTTCAAATTAGACAATACTAAAAGAACCTGGAAAACTGAACAACAGATGAGAAAGAAAATCACCTAATAAGACTGCTCTCTGTATCTCTGTATACAACTAAACGACTTAATGTAATACACAGATTCAATAAATCAAAAAGAATTGGTCATTAAAAAACTAGTCACTAAATTATTATTATTAGGAAAAGAGGTCAGTCAAAAGAGTTTTAGAATGAATTGAAAAGATAAGCAGTAATGAGAATTTACAATAGAGATGATAATGAGTACAGTAATGAACGAATTCTTTGCAATGGAAGAAATTCTATAAATTCCAGCTAATTAGCGGATATGACTCAATTTTCACTGTCGAATAAGCTCCTTTATTCTTATATTGATCCTAATTATATCATCTCCCATTTATTAAATACTATGCAATCAACCAAATTACAAGTTTTTGCAGTAGGATTTTATATTTAATTACAGGATACGGTGTCAAGTATCATAAAAGCGGGACATTTATCTCGTTTTCAGACAAGCAATGCGGGTGGAAACGGCTGCTGGCTTTTTTGTTGCTTTCTTTCTAGGCGTTTGCAGTTCTCTTCTCTTTAGTAGGCGATAAATTAGGGAAGCTATTAGAGTTAACAGCTGTGCAAATTAATTAAACAATTCACTGTGTACGTCGTCGGTTATTCTCTCTTTCAGACTTCGTTAAGATTATTTAAACAATAAAATAAATTAGAACGGAGCTAATCACCTCTTGATTCCCCGCTTTGTCTTGTCATGGAATTAACATTTAATTCTAGTTTATCGCTGTACTTACACAGAATAATGAAGTTTCGTAAACTCTATTACACCCCATTTTCATTACCTTTCATTTCAAAACTACTTAAAACTGATTTTCTATGATATTTAAAGATATTTGGATCAATCTGGACCTTAATTCAGTGAGCTGTTCTAACAGCCCATTTCATTGTAGTAAACTGGCTAGAACTACATTTACTTACTCCTTTTCCGGAAAACTGTTCTTAATCTTGAACTAAGACTTGTACTTAGATAGTGGATACATACCTAGAACAAAAAACCTATATTACAAAGATTTGTTAAGCAACAGATATGTATGTATATCTAACATATTACATATATAATTGAGCTGGATTATTTCATTTACCACACAATGCAAGCTACACAAAATATTATCTACATATACATGTTGTACCAAAGTAAGGGAGCATCAATGTAAACGCACATGTTATGAAGTATACACTGTCGGCCTATTTCAAACTTTAAAGCCGTCTATAAGTAATGCACTTCATCGAGCAGCGCAGCGATGCCATGCTAAAGTTCAAACGATATTAAATGTAGTTCATAAGCTTGAAAGAATTGGATGCGTTGCAAATTGTAAGGAATGTATTAAAGTGTGCAGAGAACCCCGAATACCAATACTAGTTGCTGCTGTCTCTGAATACTGTATTGTGCCAATTTGCTTCATAATTTTTTCGTTTACTTGTGAATATCAATCTTGAGATATATTAAAACACTGCACAAAGCTTAATTAAATAGGAATTCCTTAGTTAATGTGTTACATTTTTCACATAATTAATGCTCCATGTGGTACACAATCTCCAAAAAAAACGCCAAAGCAACACAACAGACACTGGCTGCTGGCCTCGTACATGCGTAATACTAGCAGAAAATGACAATGACGTATATGTACATGGATAGGGCTATGGCAACTGTGTCGAAATTTTACATTATTAGTAGGATTCAAGTTGTCTCAGGGCCGACAGTGTAGGTAAAATAACGGTTTAATAGTATGTTTCTCGTTCAGAGACAGTAATGGTAAATTACACATTTCGTAAAAGAGCAGACATGATTTTCATGTATGGTCGTGCCAATGACAATGGTCGAAATGCCGTGAAGTTGTACCAGGAATCTTTCCCAAACCAGCACTAACCAAATCATAAAATATTTGCTGCATTGCACTTGCAGACAAAGAAGGACCACGTACTCGTCGTGCAGCTAATTTTGAAGAGGCTCTCTTAGATCGTGTTGCTGAAAATCCAGATGTTGGCATTAGACAGAAATGTACAATGTAGACCACATGGGTGCTTGGAGGACACTTCATGCGCAACTTCTTTATCCCAATCATTTACAACGACTGCAAGGTCACTCCAGCTGATTACCCTCAGCGAGAACCTTTCTGTAGGTGGTTTCATCAGCAGACTCCACTACAGAAGCCATTGTTCGTTAGCTCAATGTTATTCACCGATGGGCAACTTGGGGTAGAAATGGTATCACATGTGGGCAGATGAAAATCCGCATGGCTACACTTGATGTTAGACACCAACAATGATTCCAAATCAATATATGGGCTGGTATTGTTAGTGTTAATATTATGTGAACGCATTGAGTGAGAAGGAAGACACATAGAACATTTAATTTAAATAATACTTTTTGCAATTGTTTAAAAGAAATTACATTGTACGTTCTTTAGTAAAAGAATATAACTATGTTTTTCACTATATCTCATAAAATGTGCGTTTGCGAACATATGTTGACAGGAACTATTTTTCATACTTTTATGTAGAGTGCTTGTTGCCACAGTTTGTTCCCTTACTTTTGTTAGACTCTGTATATCTGCAATAATCGTTACAGAATGAACGCCTAGCTTTTTTTTCGGATAAAATATAATATTTATTATTCGAAATTTAACAAACTTTTATTTTAAGACACAAACGAAGAAAAACCGTCTAATTAAAAAGTCGACCACAACAAAGAAAATTAAAAGATACTCTTAAAAAGTTTCTGAATAACCAATACCCCAATGAAATTACAATGTAAAAGCTACTTTGTTAGTGTCTGAATTAAATGAAGTTTAGAATAAACAGCAGTAAGACGGATATAAAGTTTTTCTCCCTTCTTCATTATTCATTATTACCGAAAGAAAGCTCTTTATCTATCAAAGCTTTTTGTGTGTACATAAGGTGACACGAATATTTTTAATAATAAAGATCCAGAAATCTTGAATTCAACTTCAAAAGAAGTTATAAAGTAATACGAAATTTGAAAAATATGAGAAAATGTTTAGTCTGGGTATTAAAAGATATTTATTGCAACATTAAATATTACACATTGTTAGTTTTGTAAATAAACGTTCGACAAGTTAATTTACTCATTGATAAAAAAAAACTCCTAACTCGAATAATGACAGTGTGATAGTTTTGTTGTAATTTTCTTTGCGACTGTTTCGTTTTTTAGAAATGCTGCATAAAAAATTCAAAACAATATACCATTCTCGTATACGAATTAAATTTTCCGCCATACTCCCATTAGTCCTGCAACTTTAAAATGATAGTGCTAAGTTGTATATTCGGTACATTCCCTATATGTCTTACAGTCATACATAAACTGTGTGTATCCCGACGAATCCTAGATGTTATGTTACCTTTTTGTTCCTCTACGCTAGCAGCATGTTCAAATACAAGTGGACGTGGCACGTTTGGATGTAAACACATACCGATGCGCATCTGTGTATTTTTAAAATGCAGTAAAGTAAAAAAGTAGCGCAACTAACCATAACGACTTTTCTGGGACTCGCAGGGATGTATACAGCTGGTCGCACACTGTTAAACTATTTACGATTTTTTTCAAGCTTTGATTACGGGATAAAGAGCTTCTAGTGTTGAACATACGGCTCCCCGGAGTTCTGCGTCAAGTTGTGCAGGTTTTTTGTACTTTTTTTTAAAGGGGTCTTCTGAACTTGGTCAATTTAGTGCTCCCTGAAGTTTAGCGATTTGTATGCCCAATTTATGACGGAATTAGAATCTGTTTTTAAATAGCAGCCTTGTGTATAAGCATTTGTCTGGGAAAATACAAAGCCCTACTTCGCTAGTCTAATGCCGTTAGGAAAAATTTCGTATATATCCGGCTTGTTTTGGATTCGCCATGGTAACTTAAAAACGTCACTTAATTAAATGGTCAATTATAATTGCAAAGCAAAAGAATTTAAGCATAATAACAGCAATATCGGTAATGTCAAAATGTAGGTGAAATTCAAAGTACACTAATTCAGTTATTTTACATACCAACTAATTACAATATTTAATAATTCATTATAGTATGTTTATTAATGAGGTGATAACATCATTCTATTATTGAAATCGTATGCAACTCGTATTAACAAATTAGAAATTTGAATAATATTGGTAATATTGTTTCATTGTTTATTGGACGTGTGAACCGAACTATATCATCTCTAATTAGCCTAAGTCATCAAATTATTGTCAATCAATTTGATTTTTAGGATTAAAAAAAAATTATTAAGAGATACAAATCGTCTATTGACATATTTATAACAGGGTCTTATTTTCAACTATGACGTTTTGCATTACATGAGTTATTAATCAGCATAGGCCCACAGGGGTATCGGTACTAGATTTCTTCGGATCCCCAGTTCTGAAGAATTCTAGGACTGTATATAGCAAGTGTTTCAAATACTAGAACGTGTATTTATGGCGCTAGTTATATGGATAGGTACTTCAGATTCGACGGCACTTTTCAAATTTAAGATTACATTGGATGGCATTCTATTTTAAGTGAACTGAGCATTGTGTTAATTGATTGGGAGTCCCAAAAAAATCAACTATACAGCCGATCAAAGTTGTTACTCCAAATTTTTCGAATCTCAGAATATAAACCAAAAACTTCAGAAGTAATAAAATTATTGGTTTAGATGTAGGTATAATATTTATTCACAAATATTGTCCTTAATTTACTATTAAAGAGAACAATTATTTTCGGTATAATAGCAAAATGTACAAACATTTCGGAAATAACAATAAATTTTATATTATCTGCCGGAATAGCAAAATTCAGTAATTGAAGTCTATAGCAAATTCATTCAACTAATGTAATTTGTCAGGATGGAGAAAGTGCAGAAATACAGAGAAAAACAATTTCTTCATTGAAATAAATATGCATAAGGACAATGAAGTTTTCAATAGTAGCAAATCAGCATGTGTTTGAAATAAAGGCAATAAAATCCTCTTTGCAAAAAAGATGTGTACTAACTTTAGTTAGTTAACCTAGAACAACTTTAAGCAACTATCAAAAGTTCAACTTTGAAAAATGTGTGACTAGAGAATTTTGTCAAATTTTCACAAACTTGGCGCCCGAGGGAGTAAGATCGATCGATTCTGATTGTGAGAGAATCAGAGGTACAGATTTCGATTGGTGAACTTGGCGATTGTTCATCGATCCAGCATCGGTTCTTCGGTAGCGTATCATTGTTAGGAAATAATTAACAGCGCAATATTTCTTATGGCTTAACTTTTGCCGAATTTCAGTTCTCTAAAATATTTTACAAAGTATGCATAACTCAAAGCATAAGGTTTGAAACAACATACATAAAACAAATGTAGAACAGACTAGACTAACTTATTATTTCAGTTCATCAGGTAAAGTTAAAGTTTCGCGCAATATGGAACAATAAAAGAACAATATAGATATTAAAAGTTCAACTTTCAAAGGAGTTAAAGGAAATTTATATTTTCTTTATCTCATGATGAATACATAGTAAAAGCTAACATTGGAACAACAGACAGGACGCCTGAAACCTTTAAAATTTTGGCTTCCAAAAAAAAAGAATACAGCAAAATTTCGTTTTTATCAATTATTTCGTATATCGTATAGGCCACAAAAGGCTAAAGTTTTGACATTTCGAAATAAACTTCGAATAAATAAATGTCGTTAAAAAGTACTAATTAGCCAACGAGCTTTACTAATAGTATTACGGTGACTTAATTTGGACGAACCATCCTCTTATTGCCTCTGTATGTAGATGGAAACCTATGAACTAATTAAAAAACAACAAATACGAACAATCTTGATTATAACACATAGAGCACTTGAAATTTAACAACAAACGATACTTGACATATGCCTGATCCTGCCGTAGCTGCAGAAACGTGTTTAGTAATTGGACAAAAGCGCACAAGATCTAATCAAACTCGGTGATGCGTTCAATCGACGCCGAACTTCCCTAACAAGCAGCATGACTTCCATACACATTTCCGTATAAACACAACGGGTAGCATTCCCGTGGTTGTTCTTTGATAACAAAAAGTAGTATTTAATATGTTATGCATACCAATAATAGAATTGCAGAACGTGAGCTGAATCTTCGGATCTCGCTATTAATTCAATTAATTCGCTATGAAATGCCACTAAATAAATAATCTCATCTTGCTTAGCGACAGTTTTTGCTTTTTTTATTCTAATATTTACTGAATTTGATAGATCAGCTCATCCCTACCGTCCCTAAACCCCCCCGCCCAAAAACTACTAACCAATGGCTACCAATACAAATGAGATCTTCTATTGCAAATTAAGGGGGATGTAGGTTTGAACTAAGATTACGAAAGATAATCAACGTAATGTGACTGCAAAGTCCGTAACAAATGGTATACACGTCATTTAATATAACCGCCCAAGCTGCTTTGTCTAACTACTCTAAAGAAAGACGACATAACTTTGATTGTGAAATTAACTAAGATAAAAAAGAAAATAATTATTAAAAACAAATAAACAGATATTGAACATTCTAGTACCATCTCTAATAATTTGATTCCCGCCTGAATTTTACTAAATTAGGTTTTTGCCTAGATTTTCCTACCATGCCTCTTCCTAGTCCTTGATCAGAGCTCTTAGAGGTTTTCCAAAAATACATTTAATATAAGTATCAAGTACAGTTGAAAAATATTTTTTGTTTTGTTTTATTAAGCTTGTATCTGAAAAAATATCTGGAATCTTGGAAGAATTATGTAACATGTACATGCGATTTATTATTCGTTCTTAGAAATGACTAACAGTGCAGCATTGTAAACAATAAGATAATGACGTAAGAAAGCTATTGGACACTTTTACACACAGTAAATTACATAGAAATATTTCTACCGGTAGTCTGATAAACACATTTCGGAGTATATCTGCAAATTTTTATTTTATTTGTGGTTCATAATCCACAAAGAAAACTTGGAGATGATTAACAAAGATTGTCTGCTGCAGCCTTTCAAAACAAGAATTGTGAGGTAAGTTTTGTTCTTTACTGTTATAGTTATAATTTTATTCATAATGTCTATTTACGTATTTTCAGGTAATTATCGTGTATATGTATATGTATTATTTTCTTTTCTTCTTGCCATCAGGAAAGCCACAGGTTGCAATAAAATTATCCCAATTTAACATACGAAATTTTAAAATCTACTGAGCTCTTTCTTGTATTGTTGCTATTGAGTTTTCGTGGCAGTTTATATAAGGGAAATATAATTTATAGTTGCTTTGTAATACCTGGGATTTATGTATTTGCCAGATATTTTTCCACGAAACACTATTCGGTTAAAAATCAATCAAGAAGAAAAAATATCTGGAAAGTAGATACGTAAATAAAGACCAGAGAACTACATATGTATACTAAATTCCTGGGATTAAAAGATTTATAAGACACTTCTAAAAAACACCTGCAGTTAAAGGAGCGTGACAAATAAAGTTGACTTCGATTCACAAAATAAAAAAAAAATCAAAACAAAATATTACTATATATGTATGTACGTGTATCAAAGTTGGTGGCAATCAACATTATATGGAGTATTTTCATCTCTATATACAACAGATCTACAGTTGATGACTTCAAAATGTGTATAGGAATTACTATATCGATACGTAGGTTTTGCATTCAAAAGCTCTCGATGTTTTGTGGCTACGGATTTCTATACGTACATACATACGTATGTATGTATATAGGTCTGGATACATCTATAAACGAACATATATCTATGAGCTAGACGCGAATTCAATTTACCCATGTTCGTCGATATTTCGACCGCCGCTTCACAATCCCAACTCTTCCCAAGCCGCAACTCCTAAATGAGAAAGGTTAAATGTAGTTTTTCATTATCCTACCAAACAACACTCTCACACTTGTGGCTAAATCAACGGTTTTGCATGTATGTTGGCACGGTGTAAAAACATGTATATCACAAGTCTATACATTCGCACAAACACTTCATATCGACATGTAATCCTTCAAAACACTGTCCGTTCATGATAGATTTTCCATTGGTGAAATATCAACGCACTAGAGTAGGAAATATTACACTTTACGTGTCAGAAGATACAGCTCAGAAAGTTATACACATTGTAAAACTATGAAGTGTAAATATAAATATTTACATTACACACAAGACATAAAGTTTAATACGTTTTTCCTTGAATAGCAGGTTCAAGTTTCCGTCTTGAATATTTCAGTTAGTACAACGGAACTTTAATTTAAACAAGAAAATACATTTGGTGAGAAGAGATATTTATTAAAAGAAGTCTAACAGCTGGCTAACCGCACTGTCTCTTCGGGCCTGCTTTAGTTTAATTTAGATGTTCTTTATTGGTGTATTTATGCAATCCGATTTGATTACATACCAGTTTATTAATTTTGTGCAATATAACCGTAAATGAATGACTCTAACTCTATGCAAAGCAATAAAGAATAATTGCACTGCCAAGAACTTATTTATCGTAATGAAACAAATTTTCCTTAGAACTCAGAACGTTCATTATAACATTTCCCAACTATTACAATTTTCTACATTGCCAGTATATATACTTAGCTAATGTGGATAACAACTGATACTCTTTTATTCTATTTTTACATACTTTTTCTGTATAGTGATATAACCCTGGATTATATATCCCATCCACGTTACCTTACACTAGAGGTTCATATTTTCCGTGCTAACATGTCTCACTGTTGCTTATTCAGTGCATCGAGGCATAAAATTGCATTTACTTATCTTTTCTAGAATATCTCGGTCGAGTGAAGCGAAGCGACGTTGCGTCAAGCCTAAAGCCGATCAAGGCATCTAGAGAATATATTTCTGATTAAGAGAAGGTTTTTTTGGAATGTTTCGAAAAGTAAAGCCTTCCATGAGAAGATATGTAATAGAACGCAACGCAGCAAATAAAACGATAGACATAGATGACGAAAAAGTGTCTATTGAATTTTTATAATCCGATTCTGCCTGTTTGAGATAAGTTTTTATCATATTTCAGTAAAATAAAATGAAGAATTTGCT
Organism: Popillia japonica; assembly: GCA_004785975.1. NCBI lineage: Eukaryota > Metazoa > Arthropoda > Insecta > Coleoptera > Scarabaeidae > Popillia > Popillia japonica. The sequence continues at coordinate 15,754 of SMLS01061992.1, forward strand.
AAAAAAAAACTGTACTGACAAAATATAATTATCTCAATGAAGTACTTGTTGACTCATGGGAAAATACAGAATTGCATAAATATTTGCTAATATGACTACATACATATACATATGTATAAATTTCTATTATTCCTATTAAATATAGGAATAGTAGCATATTATTCAAGGAAAAAACTAACCGGGATTACAGAAGTTATTGCAGAACTACGCATCTACCAAAACACAGAGATTTGTATATTGATAAACTTCTTGATACTATTGGTCAAGTTCATGTAAATAGTTTGTATTAATCTTTCTAGTGCATTCGAGACAAGTGGCCATTGATCAATGCCACAGAAACTCAGTGCCTTTGAAAGGCCCGAAACTCTCATAGAATTCATAATTATACAATCGTTCAAATTATATGTTTTGCTGAAAATACTACTCCATTGAATTCATATCTACAGAGGGTGTACTACAGAGATCGGATTTGGGTTCATTATTGTTTCAAATATATTTAAGCCATCTTTGGTGATTGTCATACTATATTCATGGAGTGGAACAAACTAAATCCAACTGCGTCAAATATCTTAGTGCCGATTAAAAACTGCTTACGCTGATTTATTAAACTCTATTGATATTATCTCTAACAGAAACTGTCAGTATAACAACTTCAGGTACATTTTTTTCTTTTTTAAACTGGATAATCTTTATCCTCCTAAAATAGTAGATTTCGTTCTCCTAGTAAGACACAGTATACACTCTCTTAACTCAAGACGTATTGATGGCTGCCATTTTACAAGATTCCAGTTTTTCTACCATAACAACCTCATTCGAAATCGTCCAGTATACAGAGAGTTCCACCATAATGTATGAACTATAGTTTCATATTTTCTATACTAACATGCCCCAATAGGTACTACTTATTCAGTGCATCGAAGTATAAAATTTCATTTACTTATGTATCTTTTCTAGGAGATCTCGACGTTGCGTTAAGCCTAAAGCCGATCAAAGTATCTCGAGAATATATTTCTGATTAAGAAGAAAGTTCTTTTTTGATGTTTGAAATAGTAAAGTCTTACGGGAGAAAGTAAGAAGCAACGCAGCAAATACAACGGAAGACACAGACGAGGAAAAAGTAACAATAGTTTATATATATGAGGCTATACGTTCCAGATGGAACCCATTCCACTGTATTTGGGCTTTATTAATGCGTTTATTTTTGGATCCAATATTTGTTCTTGCTATTTTCGGCATGTCTCTGTTTGTCTTTGCCAATGCCTATTCCTTTCTGTCCACGACCTTCTTTTTTCTTACTTGATTTCTCGTATTTAGAATGTAATCGCACAATATCTTTCTATGTATGGCTCTTCCACCATATCTGTTTACAAGCAGTTTCTTCGTTGTTTTCTTGCTTACTGCTCTTTCTTCGCAAGTCGTAGTCAGATGTGTGAAACATCGTATTCTTTGTGATTTTATGGTTCGCATAATACCAAGTTCAAAATTCGCGAGGCTCTACATTATTTCGCTCCCCTTGTGTAATTGTATCTTATGTTAGTTAATGGTTAGGTTACGCAACGTTTGGCTCTTGTGTGGATAAATTAAAAATTTTCCTTTTTTGCAAAATTCGTCAAGTACCTACCGATTTTTAGTATTGATATATGTTATATGTTTCACAAATACTTTCAGTATTCGATTGGAAACCATAACGCTGTCTATAAATTAAATTTGTGTCATTCATAAATGAAATTTGCGGGTATGAATTTAAGTTACGTTTATTTATATAACCAGTCTCTTTTCATCCAGTATACAAAACTACACTAATATATCTGTTTAAGTAACAAATCATCATAAATCAAAACGATGCTTTAATTAACTTGTCATATAGTGATACCTACTCTCTTTTTCATTGCTTTTTAGATTACAGCTTCCACAAATAGATAAAAAAATAATAGTCAATAGTTTTGATTCGAGTAATAAAAGGCTTCCGGCTTTAGCAACATGACATTACTACATGGTACATGTAAATTATGGTTATTACCGAAACTCAGAAGTAGTCGATACGTGTTATTACTTACACCGGTAGCCACAAATAATCATTTCATATCATATAGAGTAGATAACGGTGAAATTACTGCTACAGGTACTGCACTTCGCACAAACAAAAATATAGTTTTTATACAAAAAATATAATCCTTGTAGGGTATATTTTCCTATTCTATTATTTATCCTACAGCCTTTCTCATGCATATAAACCTTCGTTTAAACAAATAAAATGGAGTTTATAATTATGATTTGCAGTGTACACCCAAGGACTACGTGTATAAATGTATTTATTCAACCTAAGTTGCATGACTCACACACAATTTATTTTTAACAAAATTCGATATCGTGCTAACGATAACAACAATAGAATGTTTAAATTGGTTCGTTAACATCATGAAAAACTAGGACGACATTCTTAAATGGACAGTTACACTTGTTATTTATTCAAGAAAGGAGTGTACAGAAGAATGGAGCGCAACGCAGTTAAAATTCAATTAGTTGAAGTTAAATGTTAGTAGAAATTAGAAGTGTCGAGGCTGGGAATTTTTTTTTGAAATATAGGTACAAACAAATTAAAGCGAGATATGATATAAGTATTACTTTGTACGGTAATGAGCAGTATTTATTATTTATATCTTTGCTTAGCTTTGCAAGTATTAAGGAAACGCAATGCTATCATAGGTTATTGCTTCGTTACCAAAATAAATTTTATGCAATCGAACACAGCCACATTAGTCGATAACTTTTAATCAATTCTGATGAATTATATTATTTCTATGATGTTCTACTTTGGTTTGATTTGTAATTGGTGTTATTGACTATAAAATGAATAGTATGAAATTCAGCAATACTACATTTTCTCTTAGTTATAAGAATACCCAGGCAAATTCAGGATAGATAAAATGGAAGATTGGAGGATATTTTATCCACTCTTTTTCCGAAAATATGTTTCTACAACATTCAAACATATTTAACAACCACCTACAGTTTAATGTTGAACATAGCAGGAGGCACAATTTTGCCTTTCACACGACAGTCATTTCAAATTTGCACAATTTTTCCACAAATCGATCTTCTCTAACAGACATCACCAATGCCGTGTGGCCCAGCCATATGAATAAAAGCATGTTGCTCTAAAATGCACGACAAAATGTTAACAATTTCTAATAAACAATGTAGACAACCAAATTTGGATCTCGGATCTTGAGAGAAATTTGTGAAGAATGTGAAACATATAACTGTCAATAATAACATAGCTAAATATAATCCTCACAAATTAGCATCTCTGTTTACAAAAACGAAGGACACGGCATTTGTTTTGCTTTATAAACTAGCATGCTCTGATAGCATGGATCAGAGACAATAAACTCAACATACAAGTGACTGTAAAGTCAAAAGAATTCGTTTGGCGTAGTTAACTATGCATAAAAGTGCACTATGAAGTACAGAAATATGCTATAGAACGAATACAACGCCGCTTTCTGAAATTCTTATGATATAGAACAAATGGAGTATACCCCAGATCAGTCGATTATAGTGCGTTGCTGGAGTCACACAAGGTTCAATCATTGGAACATCGAAGACAATTACAAAGCGCAACATTCTTACATAGAGTTGTAAACAATCATGTGGAGTGTCCAGGCATTTTATCCAATCTGCGGCTCTATGTGCCTCGTCATTCAGCGCGTGCAGTGCAGTCTTTCACGTACAACACTCCCCGTACAAACCTTATGCTTAAGCTTCACTCATCCATATGATTCAAAACGCTAACATCTATAGCGATATTTTTCTCGGCAATAGGCATTAGGGCTAACTACATCTTTGTAGTCTGTGAGTATGACGGATGCAGTGTTTTCATTGCTCTATTATTGTTATTGTATCTTGCAATCCTTAGATTCTAATTATCTTTCGTAGTTTAATTTTTTTTTTTT